>CM032325.1:22131527-22363911 GCA_019022515.1 Quercus aquifolioides | reverse complement strand
GTGGACGACTGACAAGGTGACGAGGCAACACTTAGTCATCTCAACAAGTCCACGACCCCAAGTGGACGACTGACAAGGTGACGAGGTAACACTTAGTCACCTCAACAAGTCCACGACCCCAAGTGGACGACCAACAAGGTGACGAGGTAACACTTAGTCACCTCAACAAGTTCACAACCCCAAGTGGACGACCATCAAGGTGACGAGGTAACACTTAGTCACCTCAACAAGTCCACGACCCCGAGTGGACGACTGACAAGGTGACGAGGTAACACTTAGTCACCTCAACAGGTCCACGACCCGAAGTGGACGACGAACAAGTTGACGAGGTAACACTTAGTCACCTCAACAAGTCCACGACCTCAAGTGGACGACCAAAAAGGTGACGAGGTAACACTTAGTCGCCTCAACAAATCCACGACCCCAAGTGGACGACCAACAAGGTGACGAGGTAACACTTAGTCACCTCAACAAGTCCGCGACCAAAAAATGACGACCCAAAAAGTGGACGGACACACTCCAAAAAAAAAAAAAAGGGTGACGAAGGTCGATGCACGTCCATGAAAAGAAATGGACGGACACACTCCAAATAAAAAAAAAGGGCGACGGAGGTCCATGCACGTCCATGAAAATAAATGGACGGACACCCTCCCAAAAAAAAAAAAAAAAAAAAGAAAAAAAGAAAAGAAAAAGAGATGGATGCATGTCCATAAGGATTGAAAGTTTCATCACGCGTCCCGGGGGCAGTGTGTCAATGGCTTACCGTGCAGAAGGATGCTCAATCCTACGTATAAGCATAAGACAAATGCCAACACTTTAGCAAGACCTCAAGGCTAAACACTACAAAATGAAGCCGACAGACACCTACTTGTCATCCTAATTGGATGGATCGACAACCAAGGATACCGATGATCAAGGATGCCAACGGCACCTGATTCTCATACAACATTTAAGTCCTTCTACCTACGGGTGGAAGGACGGACCAAGTCGTTCAAGTGTCTTGGTACAAAATTTAAGTCCTTCTACTTAAGGGTGGAAAGACGGACTAAGTCACTCACAAGTGCCTTGGTACAAAATTTAAGTCCTACTACCTACGCGTGGAAGGACGGACCAAGTCACTCACAAGTGCCTTGGGATAAAATTTAAGTCCTACTACCTACGGGTGGAAGGACGGACCAAGTCACTCACAAGTGCCTTGGTATAAATTTAAGTCTTACTACCTACGGGTGGAAGGACGGACCATGTCACTCACAAGTGCCTTGGTACAAAATTTAAGTCCTACTACCTACGGGTTGAAGGACGGACCAAGTCACTCACAAGTGCCTTGGTACAAAATTTAAGTCTTCTACCTACGGGTGGAAGGACGAACCAAGCACTCAAGTGTCTTGGTACAAAATTTAAGTCCTTCTACCTACGGGTGGAAGGACGGACCAAGTCATTCAAGTGCCTTGGTACAAAATTTAAGTCTTACTACCGACGGGTGGAAGGACGGACCAAGTCACTCACAAGTGCCTTGGTACAAAATTTAAGTCCTTTTACCTACGGGTGGAAGGACGGACCAAGTCACTCAAGTGTCTTGGTACAAAATTTAAGTCCTTCTACCTACGGGTGGAAGGACGGACCAAGTCATTCAAGTGTCTTGGTACAAAATTTAAGTCCTTCTACCTACGGGTGGAAGGACGGACCAAGTCACTCAAGTGCCTTGGTACAAAATTTAAGTCTTCCTACCTACGGGTGGAAGGATGGACCAAGTCACTCACAAGTGTCTTGGTACAAAATTTAAGTCCTACTACCTACGGGTGGAAGGACGGACCAAGTCACTCACAAGTGCCTTGGGATAAAATTTAAGTCCTACTACCTACGGGTGGAAGGACGGACCAAGTCACTCACAAGTGCCTTGGTATAAATTTAAGTCTTACTACCTACGGGTGGAAGGACGGACCAAGTCACTCACAAGCGCCTTGGTACAAAATTTAAGTCCTTCTACCTACGGGTGGAAGGACGGACCAAGTCATTCAAGTGCCTTGGTACAAAATTTAAGTCTTATTACCTACGGGTGGAAGGACGGACCAAGTCACTCAAGTGTCTTGGTACAAAATTTAAGTCCTTCTACCTACGGGTGGAAGGACGGACCAAGTCACTCAAGTGTCTTGGTACAAAATTTAAGTCCTTCTACCTACGGGTGGAAGGACGGACCAAGTCACTCACAAGTGCCTTGGTATAAAATTTAAGTCCTTCTACCTACGGGTGGAAGGACGGACCAAGTCATTCAAGTGTCTTGGTACAAAATTTAAGTCCTTCTACCTACGGGTGGAAGGACGGACCAAGTCATTCAAGTGTCTTGGTACAAAATTTAAGTCCTTCTACCTACGGGTGGAAGGACGGACCAAGTCACTTAAATGCCTTGGTACAAAATTTAAGTCTTCCTACCTACGGGTGGAAGGTCGGACCAAGTCACTCACAAGTGCCTTGGTACAAAATTTAAGTCCTACTACCTACGGGTGGAAGGATGGACCAAGTCACTAAAATGTCTTGGTACAAAATTTAAGTCCTTCTACCTACGGGTGGAAGGACGGACCAAGTCATTCAAGTGCCTTGGTACAAAATTTAAGTCTTACTACCTACGGGTGGAAGGACGGACCAAGTCACTCACAAGTGCCTTGGTACAAAATTTAAGTCCTTCTACCTACGGGTGGAAGGACGAACCAAGTCATTCAAGTGCCTTGGTACAAAATTTAAGTCTTACTACTTACGGGTGGAAGGACGGACCAAGTCACTCACAAGTGCCTTGGTACAAAATTTAAGTCATTTTACCTACGGGTGGAAGGACGGACCAAGTCACTCAAGTGCCTTGGTACAAAATTTAAGTCCTTCTACCTACGGGTGGAAGGACGGACCAAGTCACTCAAGTGCCTTGGTACAAAATTTATGTCCTTCTACCTACGGGTGAAGGATGGACCAAGTCACTCAAGTGCCTTGGTACAAAATTTCAGTCTTACTACCTACGGGTGGAAGGACAAATTTAAGTCCTACTACCAATGGGTAGAAGGATGGACCAAATCACTCACAAGTGCCTTAGTACAAATTTTAAGTCCTACTACCTACGGGTGGAAGGACGAACCAAGTCACCCGCGAATGCCTTGGTGAAAATTCTAAGTCTTCTTACCTACGGGAGGACAGATGGACCATGTCACCCAAAAGTGCCTTGGTCAAAATTTAGGTCCCCTACGCCATAAATAATTTCGGGCTAGCCTGTCAAAGACTGACAAGTCTCTCAAGATCCAAATCTAACTGTCACCCCATGGGTCCTTTCACTCCGAGATCGCGGACCCATAGGGTGAAGGGGGCAACTGAAGAGGAGAAAATAAGCTGACGGATCCAAGCAATGTTGATGGACGGGCCCATCAGGTGCAAGACTCGGTGAGAACGGATTTGCTGGCCACGTGTCAGACAGAATCCCTATATGGGAATACTTGCGGCACACCCCCTAGATTCTAGGGGTAATTAGAGTCCTAGCGCAATTAGGGTTCTAGAAGCTGCGTGCATCGATGGAGATCTTCTTTATAAGGAATATGACTTGTCCATCACGTTTGGGACTCCTCAAGAGGATTTCTACAAGAAAAGACTTCGACTCCAAGTAAAAAAGGTCAACTTTCGACTACTATAAAAGCCCCAATACCCTCACAAATCGAGGTACGCATAATTAACCCCTCTCTAGCACTCTAAAGTTGAAAAGAGTTCTAACTTGACCTTTGGAGGGTATTTGGCCGGCACCACACCGGTGCTCTCTGCTTAGGTCTTTCCCCTTTCTTGTGTTGTGCAGGTTGCATTTTGGGCGCGCGAGTATGTGCGGCTCACTGGTGATTTTTTCGACTTCATCACACACTACACAACCTCAACAAAGATTAAGGAGAGGTCAACATTGCATATTATATATATATATATATATATATATATATTATATGAAGTTTTAAAGTTTATTCTTTATTTTTTTTGTTAGTACTATTATATAATTTTAAGACCACAATGGATCTATGCTAAGATCATTTATTTACAATATAATGGTATACAAAGTCAACGGCTCCTACTTAATACAAAATAGGATTTATGGCTACACAAACCGTTGAGAATAGTTCTAGATCTGGTCCAAGATGAACCATTGTAGGGGATTTATGCAGTGATTTCAAAATATGAAAACTCATAAAATAAAATTGTAAATTTCATGTAATTGCATTTTTTTTTTTTGGTAATGTCAATATATTCAAGTTTTTTTTTTTTATTAATTTTTTTTTTAAAAAAATTTAAGTTTCTTAATGACTATTTAGGGGAAAAAAATCCTAAAGCCACAACTGTCTATTTTTGGTTTCCACCAAACACTAGTAATAGGATTTGGTTTGAGAGAGATAATAAGGGGCTGTTTGGATTTTGAGTATCTATAACTCATAACTCAATTTCCATAACTCATAATTCAAAAATGGTGGGACCCATGACTGAGAAGTCCATTTGAATTTTCATAACTCTGTTTCCAGTTTTTATTTCCATCACTCAATTTTCTGATTTTTGAGTGATGAGTTATGGAAACTGAAAACACATTTTAGCTTTTTTCAGTTCCATAACTCTATTTTCAATGGCATTTCCGTAAATATATTGACATGGTGGCCCCCATTTACAGTGTCCTGTCTCATCCTTCAGACCATCTTTTTTTTTTTTTTTTTTCCTCTTCCTCTTCTCTTCCCAAGCCACTCTCCTCTCCATACCCATCTGCCATTGTTAGCCCATCCTTCAGACCATCTCTTTTCCTCTATCTCATCACAAATTTTTTTTTTCTTCATTGTAAGCTTTTTTTTTTTTTTTTTTTTGTCTCAGCTCTGCAGTTTTTTTTTTTTTGTTCTTCATCATAGAATATTTTTGGTCTTCCCTGCACTACATGACCGAGTAAGGATGGGTTTGGATTTGGATTTGGGGTTTCAAAATACCCATTCCTTGAACACGGTGGTTGGGGTTTCAGCGTGGTGTCCCAGCTGAGATCGTGAACGAAGATCTTGTAGTGGGTTGGGTCCTTATCCACTACCTTTCAGATCTAATCCGCCACATCACAGTGCTTATCCGCTCGTCGTCGTCGTCGTCGGTTGAGGTGGAGGTGGAATTAGCCGTCTGATTGGCTGCATTTTGTTGTTGTTGTTTTTGTTATTGTGGTTGAAGTTGGGTTCGAGTTTGTTTTGTTGTTGTTATTGTTGCTGTTGTTTTTGTTATTGTGGTTGAAGCTGGGTCCAAGTATGTGTTTTGGGAGAGTAACAGGGGTGAAGGGGAAATGAGAAAAGAGAAAATGGTGGGGCCCACAAAACAGCTTTGCTCTGACCAAGTGACAGGTATGGGGCCCACAAACAGTTGAAAAATATTGAGTGATGACAAGTGAGTGATGGTGCCAAATGGGGTGGGGTATTTTAAGTGATGAGTGATGAATGACGGAAATTGAGTGAGGAGTGATGAGTGATGAAAAAAAAAAAAATCCAAACAAGGCCTAAGTACTCATATTGTAGTTCCCATGCACTGACTAGCAGAAACGAAAGGAACGTGTAATTCATCAGTGAAGCTTGGAGGAGTTGGACAGGATCCGAGGTTCATACTCTTCCGCTACATGATATGGCTTCTGGCTTAAGATTCAAAACTCAAAACTCAATTTTGTTTGATCCAAGACCATGTAAACTCAAAACATAGGTGAGAGGTGATGGAGGGGTGTGGGAGGAAGTCAACAATTGGTGAGGAGTGAGTTAGGACACAATATAGATTAGATTGGTGATAGTAGGCAGGGTGAGTAGGAGAGTGTCTTGTTTTATAAATTGATATTGTTAATTGTTTAATTTGTAGTTTCACGGAATTGGTAAGCCTCATGTGATCATGTCATTGCAAATTATATCAAGAGAAATAATTATTACTTTACATGTTTGTAAACAAGCAGTTTTAAAGGCCCCTATGCTAACCCAAGAATATTAACATACAAACGTGAGACTGATCTTTGGTTGAGACAGCCTCTGTTACATAATAAAAGGTTTTATATTATTAAAAACAATAAGAGTGATTGTGAAACACAATCTGATAATGCTTTCTGTAAGAATGGGGTTTGGCTTAGCTGAGGGCCACAGTAAGGTGACTAATACATGCACAGACTATGCCACTGAAGCTGATGAGCTACGATAGATCTCATTAGCATAAGCCGACGGGACATAGACTGCATTTAACAGAGAGCTGTGTTTCCGGCTGTAAAATATATACACCAGTGCTCCTATTACCAACCATACTGAAACTCGTATCCATGTTGCAGCACTAAGCATTGAATTTAGAAAAAAAAATTATCATTGTTAGTCATGAAGGGGACATAAATTGAATTTGATTTATATGTTCGTCACTCCAGAGAGAGAGGACAAGAATCTTTACACTCACCCAAGGTCAATTAGTAAATATGTGTTTACAAGAATGCATGCAGCAGGTAGGAACGGAACAAATGGGCAAATGAAACCTGGGAGGGGAAAAAAAAGTAAACATATCATATTGTTAGACTTGCCTATTGCTTATTGACTGCATATAGGAATTTATTTTAAGTTTCTAATACAATTTAATTAGGTATGACTGAACCAAACATTTGGGTCATTTCAAAGGAAATAAACATTACACATTGGGTACAATATAGGAGCTGTCCTGACAACAACAGTCAAAATGATGTATTCAAACCATTCATTCCTCTACTGAATTTTTTTTAGAGATAAGTAAACTTCTTGCTAGGACTCATCTACTCTGTGACTGACCTTAATCAATCTCATCAATACTATATGATATAATGCTAAATATACCTCCTGTATGTCCAAAGCCGTGCCTCGCATCATCTTGCTCTATACAGGTGAGCACAATCAAACTGCACAACAGAAGAACTCCACCAACTCCACATAACGTGAAGCGAAGAATGCTGGTAGTCAACAAGTTGGGATGGAGTTATGAAGCATAAAAACCAAATCAGATTAAAGTTGAGCATTGTGCCAACCTAACACCAGTACACCTAAAGCTTATTAACTCCAAATAGCACCATTATAAAACTGGACAAGGTCATTAAACTTGGCAAAATCAAATAATCTCAATAGAAACACCAGCTCAAATAACTCAGCAAAATTCTGACATTCAGAGTAGACCGGATGGAACCACATTAATTGTAATCTGGATAGATGTAGAGCTGAGTGCTACAAAGGGAGAATGATTTGATATACTAGCTACTATTTTCTAGTTTGTTTGTGTGTTACAACAATAGAATGCCAGATCACAACTAATGCAGAAAGGCTCCATCTAAAATCAATAGAACCATGGTATTTTGATTGGAAGTGTAATTTCCCTTTTTGGTGAGTCTATTATTTAAATCCAGGAACTTTACATGATCACACGGTCAAAAATTGAAACTAGGCAGCAATTTCATAATCATAGTATATTTGGGCATATAACAAATAAAATGAGAACAGCCTGAGCCAATAATTAAAAACAAGGGTGAAAAGGTTCAGAAAAGTATACTAGCCTGGGAAGGAATTCAGCTGAAGCTGAAGAAGCAAGGATAAGAACGCCTATACATAAAAGGGTTATAGTCCAAGCAGCAATTTTCCGCCTCATTTGTTCCTTCTGAACATCTGTATAATTAATATGAAGACAAAAGAGGACATCAATTAGCAGATCGTAGAAAGTTGGAGGTGGAGACTTAAATATTATGGTAGTCTAAATTATAGTTTTTGGGTTATAGATTGACCCGGTTAATTAATTCAATTACCCAAGTTGATTAATTATGTCAAATTACATGCAAATCATGGAGTCACACACAAATCACCAAATAAACTAAAGTACAGCAGAAATTAAATTGACATGGCGATTTGTTGACTAAAGGGGAAAACCTCTTGTGAGGCAAAAACTTCACCGGGTGATTTTTAGGTTACTACTTCCAAGAATCCACTAATCAATAATCAAACGGTTACAAGTACAAGAAATTTTACCACTACCCTGGCCTATTCCAAAATACCAACCTACAGTTGAACCTTCACTCCAATACTCAATTGGACTTGATCTTGTAAAGACTTCTTCCCTTTGCACAGATTCCAATATGTGACTAACTTCCTAGCAACTGATGTTTGTTGTTAAATGCAAAGTTCTTCACTTCAAAGCACGTTGAAGAACTGGAAGCACTTGGTTACAAAACCCTAAGGCGTATAAGAACGCAGTAGCTTCTCCAAAAGTATATGAGTTCTCTAGATGAGTCTTTGTATCTTTGATGACTTTTAAAATAAAGCTTTTATATCCTCTAGGAGTTTAGTAAACAAAATCCTAGTAATCCAAGTCATCATGGGCTGAAATTCTGATCTGAGAATTCTGGATCTGCATAGCTCGATAGATCGAGAGATGTCGAGCAAGTGTTGAGGTCCATCATTATATCTCGATAGATGCTTGAGTCGAGGTTCGCTTTTTCAGCTTTTCTTTACTTGTTTCTTGGTTCAATCTTCATGTCTTCAATGATATCACTTGTTTTGATTTCTCGACACACTTCATGATATTTTAGACACATCTTAGATCTACTACAAGTAAAGTGCATTTTGTCAAAGTAAATGCCAACACATAATAAATATGACCCTAACAATAGTTATTTATAATCAGAAAGCATAAAAAAATGCATCATCACATGGTAAGTACTTTCTTTGTGTACTTTCACCATCAAGTAGAAGATCCCACCACATAAACCAGGTTATCACATCTATGAAAGGACATGCTAAGTAGTAACCATAATAGAGGACTCTGGCCAAGAATCTCAAGCTCACATATAAACCTTTAGGCAGTGCCGATTGGACTCAACTTTTCATAACTACTCATAATATTCTATTCATACAGGCAATTACTCTTCTCACACAAAGTGGAGAAGTGTTCATATGTGGAACATGGGACTGATCTTTTTCCACCTTGAAAATTTCTTCATGACCATTAGGAGAACCTGGGATCATTTAACTAGGTGACAGGGATCATCTAACGAGGTGGCAGTTAACTGTGACCCAGCACATGCTGTATCACTAGTATCACCCTCCATTCCCTGGATTAGTTACAGATGTGAAACCACTGAAGCTCAACGTGTAATTTAATTCAACTGATTGATAACCAAAAGGATGTAATGATGCACCTTTCATTTTCATTTGAACACGTTTATGTAAAGAATGTGTTTTAACAAATCTCTAATCTTTTTCTCTCAAATGTTGATGGGTCATAAAGATAATCTGTTGATATACATTGCAAGACTTATAAGTATTATCAGACTTTATGGGGTAAGGGTCTGATGCCGCTCCTAGCCTTTCCAACCATTAGAAAGAGTTATCAGACCTTCAAACGCATTTAAACTCGTTTCATTTTTCATTTTATTTAAAGTAACTCTCAAGCAACTTACCTGAGCATTATTGTACCATCAGAAAGAGTTATAAGACCTTAAATACATTTAAACTCATTTCTATTTTCATTAGTTAAAGTATCTCTCAAGCAAATTACCTGACAGCATTATTGTTCATGATTCTCATTGGATTTCACAATACAACTTCGATGCTGTGTGAAAAAACCACCTCGGGTATTCAATACAAAGTTTGCAAAAAATATTTAAGCACTTTGGCCGCGTACCATTTTATTTTTCACTGAGAAGTAACAACTGGGTGGCATTGATAGGTGGTATAGCCTTTAACTGGAATTGAAGGCAACAGGTAAGCCAAAAGGTTGTTTCTTTCCAATCAGTGGCGATGCCAACTGTCTTTGTTTTTCAAGAACCATTGTAGTCTATCCTCCATGAATGGCATGGAGCATTCACATCTGGGTGTTTAAAAATTTTAGGATTTAGCAACTCAAAAAACTACTTTATTTATTTTAACACACTATTCTACAACTCACCCTATATCCCATTTCTTATTTTCATGACTATTCATTTATTTATTAATTTCACACTCTCTTTTCCTCTCCGTCTCTTTCTCTATGTTCCTCCCCATCTCTCTCTCTCTCTTCTTTGAAGCCACAACTCTCTCTTCTCAACCCAGAAAGCAGCAACCACACCTCTTGCTTCTTACCTAGCAAACCCACACACACTGCCAGCCACCACCACAACTCAACCACCTCAACCCAGCCACAAAAACCCACTCAACCACAGCCACAGAAACCAAATCGGAACGCGCCAACCACCATACTGTTGCTCACCAACCATCGCCAGCAAACCCAAAACCCACCAACACCGAAACTCAGCCATCACCACTGAAACCCATATCAACCTAATCACAACCCACCAACCTGAAACCAACTGCCACACATATCACAACCCACCGATCCACAGCCCAACTGCAGAAACTCAGCCCTACTGCCAATCCACAGCCACAACCACCCAAAACTGATCTACAACCACAACCACAGAAACCCAAAATCGAGAGAGAGAGAGAGAGAGAGAGTTGGAGAGAGAGAGGGAGAGCTGAGAGAAGAGAAAGAGAGCGTGAATAAAATAAGTGATTTTAAGTTTAGCAAACCATATCGGAACTTACTGTAGCAAATTGCTAAATTTTTTTTGCAATAGCAACCTGGGTGTAGTGGCATTTTGGTGTTTGAGTTGTTAAAAATATCTTTTGAGAGTTTTAACGACTCCAATGCTAATGCTCTTACAGATTGAAATAACAACATTAGAGAGCATGTAAGGTATTATTACCTTGAGCTACTACCCCCTTTTCAATTAGAGGATTTCTAAGTAATGCAGCCCCTTTGCTCCCAAAAGAACCAGCAAGATCTTTAAGATTATTGTCGTTGATTTCCTGAATGTTACCACTGCACCTTGCTGACATTGAGTCAATGGACTTTTGAAGTGATGATGGAAGTGGCACCTCATCCGGTGGAACATATCTAAGTATCAAAACTGAAACCGCGACAGTGGTAAATGCAAGCAGTGTACCCACACTAACCTGTACACCCGCAAAAAAAAAAAAAAACCACTTGTCAATGATTCTATTTTTATATAACAATAATCTTCCATTAGATATCTCCAATTCCTACACAAGTCCAATTACCATCCCCGTCAATTGTGAAACATCCATAAAGAATGCCAGAGCTGCTGCAAAGACACCAGTTGTAATGGTACTCTTCACTGGAACCAGGGTGCATTCATTAATGTCTGAAAAGAATGATGGCAACAATCCATCTCTAGCCATTGCCATCAGAACTCGTGGCTGAAAAAAAGAACAGAATATTTAACTTTTTAGGTGAAAAAGATTCCTGTTTTGTGATGAAGCCAAAAAAGGAATAAATTAATACTAGTCAGTTTTGGCATTTTTAGCCATCTTGGACAAATTTTTTTTTTTTGATAAGTAATAAAAATATATTAAAAAAGATGAAGGGTGCCACCTGAGTATATAGGAAGTATACATCAGGGACAAAATACAAATCAGGTGCATAAAGTACAGAAGTCCATGAAACCATGGATTGAAAAAAAAGAACGAAAGCCTAACAGTGCAACCCAGTCCAAAAGAGTCTTTAAAGAGAGGAGTTTAAGATCTGAAAGTGATTTCTCTAAATCCTCAAAATGTCAGTTATTCCTCTCCAGCCAAATGCACCACATCAAACAATGGGGGACAATCATCCAAATAACACCATTCCTATTCTACCCAAACTTTCCTTTCCAACAAGCCAACAACTCCACCATCGTCTTTGGCATAACCCAGTGAATGCCAAACAAAGTAAACACCATACACCATAAATCAAAAGCAAGAGGGCAATGGATAAGGAGATGGTCTACTGACTCCCCATTTCTTTAACACGTACAACACCAATCCAAAATCAAAATCTTCCATTCCCGAAGATTATCAACAAAGCTACAGTCCAGACAAAAAAAGCAACTCTAGAAGGGACCTTAGGCTTCCAAACAATCTTCAAAGGGAAAGACTGATCTATACTTTTGGTTTGAACCTGGTAGTAAGAACGAATTGCAAAACCTCTTCCTAGAGCAAGTTTCCAACACATCTTATTGTCCCCAACTCCCAAGATTCCAATTCCTAGTCATCCCAAAAAAGAACACCATTTGAGAACTTCATAAAGTCAGCCACAGAGACCTCCTTATTTCAACTTATAGCAAATAGTTCCGGATAGCTCAATTTCAAAGGGGTGTCCCCACACCAAATGTCCTGCCAGAATCTAACAGGCTCCAACCTCAAATTGTATGTGACGAACATAAGAAGGCCAGCCACGGCTAATAGACTTCCACAAACTCACTGAATGAGGGCCAGTAATGGGAAGAGAGCACCAACCTCCCCATTCACAACCATACTTTATCCCTATCACTCTCCTCCACAAGGCCTGTCGCTCATTCCCAAATCTCCATAACCATTTTCCAAACAACGCTTTATCAAAACTTCTCAAACTTCTAATACCCAGAGAAAATTACATTGAAGTTGTTCAATACAGTTTGCAACCTCCACCGGGATAGGAAAAAGGGAGAGAAAATAAGTTGGAAGATTGGACAAAGTACTCTTAATTAATTAAAGTAACTTTACCTCCTTTTGAAAGACACAACCGTTTCCATCCTACTAATCTCCTCTCCATCTTCTCAATAATTGGATTCCATAGAACTATTGTTGACATTTGCACCTAACGGAAGACCTAAATATTTCATCGGGAAGGAGCCTTGCTTGCACCCCAGCCATCCACCATATCTGCTATATTTGGGACCACACCCATGGGAACTAATTCAGACTTTCCCATATTAATTTTCAGCTCAAAAACAACTTCAAACCAAAACAGCACCAGCCGGAGAAACAGAATTTGACCAAGATCAGCATCACATAGACCAAGGTATCATCAATGAAGAGAAGATGGGTCACCTAAAAAGAGTTACCCGTGGGACTAGCCCTAACACTAGACACGAGACCATCCCTCACTGCCTTATCCAACATTTTACTAAAAGCATCCATAACAATGACAAACAATAAAGGAGATAACGGATCACCTTGTCTTATACCTCTAGAGCTTTCAAAGAAACCACAAAGAGTTCCATTAATAAGAATGAAGAATTTAACAGTAGATACGCAAAAAAAAAAGAAAAGAAAAAAAAACCGACCTCTTCCATTTTTTAGGGAAACCACAACAATCTAACATAAAAATGAGGAAACCCCAGTTCACATGATCATATGCCTTCTCTAAATCTAGGTTACACAACACCCTGGGAAATCCTGATATCAGCCTACTATCCAAGCATTCATTGGCAATAAGAACGAAATCTAAAATTTGTATTTCTTTAAAAAAAGCATTTTGAGATTCATAAACAATATCCCCAAGCACCATTTTCAACCTTTAGCAATAATTTTGTACACCCCCCCGGCCAAAAAAAAAAAAAAACTAATACCTCCACTGCATCAAATTTTTAGGAAATATGGAGATGAATTTTTAGGAATTATGGAGATGAAAGTGGCATTCAAACTTTTCTCAAACTGAGCATTATCTAAAAAAATACTAAAAAATGTCTAGAAGATCAGTTTTGATACTGGCCCAACAAGTCTAAAAAAAGGCCATAGGGAAACCATCAACTCTAGGAGCTTTATCTCCATGAAAATCCATGACCATGCCAAAAATATCAACTTCCTCAAAAGGTTGTTTCAACCAGCCAGCATTATCCAAAGAAATCCTGAAAAACTCGGCACATCAATAACTTCCGGATCTAATGTCAACACTCCATCAATATTTAAACTGCCAATACTGTTATTTCTTCTATTAGAATTAGGCATCCGGTGAAAGAATTTCGTATTGCTGTCCCTGTCCCTTAACAATAGCACCCTTGATTTTTGTCTAAAGCTAATCTCCTCCAACAATGCAATCTTCTCAATTTCCAAACGAATTCTCTCTTTTTCACACTTCTCATCGACATAATGAGAAACCCTCTCCTCTTTATAATCCAGGGCATTCAAATCATTCCACAATTTCATTCTCTTAATGGTTACATTTCCAAACTCGGTTTCATTTCACTTGTTTAAATCTCCCTTTAAACCTTTCAACTTCATGGCTAACCTGTAACTTGGAGTTCCATAGAACTAATAAGAGTCCCACCAAAATTTCACCTTCTCCACAAAACCATCCACCTGAACCCACATGTTCTCAAAACGAAAAGGCCTTCGTCCCTTACGAATATCACCAACCTCCAAAGAAATCGGGCAATGTTCAGAAAAAACTCTAACTAGCCATTTTTTTATGAAAGTTTGGATAATGTTCCTCCAGCTCTGAAGAAAAGAGAAAATGATCTATCCTAGAGCCAGACAAAGAGTTTGACCAAGTGTAACTACCACCCTCCAAAGTAATATCCATTGACCCATTAATAGAGACGAAATCTGAGAAATTATACATACATTGAGTGATGTTTTCAGCCCCCAAGCGTTCAAACGGAAAGCGAATAGCATTGAAATCACCTCCCACACACCATAACAATTCCACCAACTATACATACCCGCCAACTCCTCCCACATTAGCCTTTTCTCCCTATCCACATTAGGATCATACACACAAGTAAAGCCCATTCAAAGTTGTCTCCCACATTCCTAAATCTACAAGACACTGAAAATTGACCCACAACTTCTTCCAACTTCTCCACAACCCTCCTATCCCACATTACCAAAATCCCACCTGACGCACCTATTAAACTCAAATAAATCCAATCAGCATGTTGATAACCCTAAGACTTTTAATAAATCCCCTAGTGATAAGCTCCATCTTTGTCTCCTGCAAGCAAATGACATCATCACACCAAATTCTAATAAGTTTCCTAATTTGGAGTTTTTTTATCCTTATCATTCAGCCCCCTCACATTCCAAGAGACTATCTTCAAATTCATTGGGACACAATCACAGCCCTTTCCCTATTGGAACCTCTAGATTTTCTAGAAGCGGAATCATAATTAATAGAGCTCACCAAGCTCCTCAACTCCCTTAAACCCTTACCTCCTCCCTTTGATTTTTTTTTCTCAGAACATTCTTTGCAGCCCTCGTCTATTTTTCTCCTCAATAGCCAAGAGAAAATTAGAAGAAAATACTTCTAAACCTTCAACCGGAGTCTCCACAAAAGTGCCAAATTCCTGAAACTTGCTCTGAAACCAGGATGACATACCATAACAATTTCCAGATTGACCACCTTCCAAAAGGGCAGATAGTTTATTGACTGCCTGGGTCTCAATAGACTTCAATGTAGCCAACGGAGTCACACTCAAAGGTTCTGAACAAACCGAACCACACCAACCAAATTCAATCATCTCACCACCTTCTTCGGACCAAACTTTAGAATCTACATCCTCCACCACCACCTTATCCCACTCGGAATGTACCTCTACAGGCCTCAAAGAATTTCCCGATTAAACCATGGCATTAAGCTCATCCAAAACAGATCCCCTAAAAAAAATTTGAAGGCTGTCTCTTGATCTCCATCAGCACCACCTCTCTCTTCTTATCACTAAGTTCTAAAACCCACTTGTTCAAAGAGCCCCGTGACTTATTCTTGTCTACAGCACGATCCAATAAGAATTGCTTGATCTGTTGGTGCACCAACTCACTATTGACATCCGTAATGGGATTGGGTTCTGAAACTACCATGTCAGTGGACGTGGGAAGCGATACTTGTGAAATAAAGCTTGACTCGGCATCATGAGATTTCACAAACTCCTCAGAAATCTGCTCCATGATGATCAAAGCTGGTTCGGGAATATGGGTAGGTACTTGATAGAGATCTCGGCGTTCCAAAACATGTGAACTGACCTCTGGGTTATGGACCTTGAGTGCAGATTTGCCAACATTTGATATATCGCTGGTAGAGGAAGCGAACACCATGGTAGTCATTGTAGCTACCTTATCTGGATTTTGAGACCTTGGGTTGACTAGAGGAAGTAGAATTGAGTCACTTGATATGCACACTTGACTGGAGAGCTCTACTGATAATACGTTACAAATAAAAAGTACCACCTTTCTCAAGCGAGAATTCAAAAGTTTTGAATTCAACAAAGAAAAACGTGGATCCTCCCATAGCAATAAAAAAGAAATGATAAAAAACAAACAGACAGAGAGAGCAACGAAAAGAAATCTATGGCTACCATTAAATATGAGTATGGATCTAGTGAGTCGCAAGTCAAGTTGACAGTGTCAATAAATAACGTTGGCTTTGAGAGCTGACCATTCAAGAAGAAGACCTAGAGCTCACCATTCACAAAAGAAGAAAGGGAGCTGAGTTCATTTGCTTTTTTTAAGTGAGAAGTAGTTGGCAGATGGGATGGGATGGGAGTGGTAAATAAGAGGTGGTATTTTGTGTAAAAATTGCATGCAGCATCTCTCTCACATGGGGTAGGTCCCACACTTGTGGGGTCCTCCATGTGAGAGAGATGTTGCATGCAACCATTCACAAAATAATAAATCAGGACATTGGTTGTTTGTTTTGGAATTTGGTTGATTTTTTCCATTTCATTTGTTAGCATTTTGTTTGCTGCTCATGTAAATATTCAAGTTAAGGAGGGATCATTTAAAATGATTTAAAAAAAAAATTAACAACGATCACTACTTTGTGAGTGAATTATACATTTTTCTACATTATCAATTTTTTTGGTTCTTAAAATATATATAGCAATAATCCCAAAAAGTTACAATGATATGCACCAACACCAAAATAGCCACTGGTACAGTAACATTGCTCTACAGTCTAGCGCTTTAAAAACCCCATGGACAGCACATTTCTTCAAGTTTCTGGATCACAACTTCACTATAAGAGGGCTGGCTATTATTCTCTCCTCTCAAACATTGCTACTACTTATTTTGATCAATTAACGATGCCCTGAGTTCAGCATCATTTTCATGTGGACCTTATGTGGTATTATATAATAGTCTTCTGGTCTAGGCTAACCATAGTAGACATCATACATAAATACAATTTTAAAATAATTATAATTCTCCAAGACTTTCTCAGTTTTCTGCCTTTTTAGGGATTTCCTATAATGAGCTGAATTCTAATACTATTAATTCATTACTGATTCCTAGTTCAATTAATGCCTCCTGATTTTATTTTTGTTTGGGTAGTTTCCTTGTTCCACAAAATTTAAAATTTCAAGTTTTTACTAAGATTGAATCCACATGTATTCAAGTTTAATTTTTTCTTTTTTGATAGGTAAGAAAACTTGTATTAAGAGAAGACTACTTCATTTTAGGTCAGAAAAATATGCACAAACAACAGGAAAAAAAAAAAATATATATATATGTGTGTGTGTGTGTACAAGAAGAAAGGGAATCTAAAAACAGCGGAACGGAATCCCTAGAAATAAATCCCCACGCATAAGACCAATCAAACAAGGTCCCTGCAAATAAAGCTAGAAGCTGATCCTCGGTAAGCTCCATATTAAAAATACGACTATTACACTCCCTCCAAATAATTGACATCACACAATGTGGTACCAAATTTTAGGTCCATTTGAGAACAACTTATTTAACTTTTTGCTGAAACTTTTTTGCTAAAAGTGTGCTAAAGTATATTTGTACTTTGAAAAAGTGATAAAAAGTAAGAAAAAGTGGGGTTTTAAAAAGCTGTACATAAAAGCTAAAAGCTGATCTTATAAGCTCTAGCCAAACGGACACGAATCCAAATTTTCGAAGAGTGCTTTCCCAACCAGTTTCTCCATACTGCCAATAAATCAATAACATTATACCCAAGCAACACCGAACAATCTAAATGCAAAACTCCATAACCAAGAAACTTCCTGACAGTGAACAGGCGACATTCTCTCCACTATACCAGCATAGGCAGCACCAATCCACAATTGGAATGCCCCTTCTCCTCAAATAGTCACCATTTAGAATATTCCCCCAAGTAGCTGTCCAAACAAAGAAAGACACTCGACGAGGGGCCTTCACACCCTAAATGCTTTTCCAAGGAAAAATAGTAGAGCTAGATCCCCTTAGAGCATCATAAAAGGACAATGTGTCAAAACCCCCCTTCAACTTCGACTTCAATCCCCACCTCATCCTATTCCCATCCTCATTTGGAGGATTTTGTGACTCCAAGGCATGAGAAAAGGCCCCCACCAACTCCATTTCCCAATCATTGAATCCACGTTGGAACCTTACATCCCAACTCCACCATTCCTCCTCCATGTGACTCGCCAACATATCAGCAATAGATGCCTCCCAATAAGTAGCAATCTCAAATAAAATTGGGAAGGTTATTTTCTACAGCTAATCCCCTAACCAGCAATCATGCCAAAACCGGACCCTAATCCAATCTCAAAATAAATGAACTCCCCCCCCCCCCCCTAACATCTGTATACCTCACCATAAGCCACACCCATGCGAACTCCTTCGCAATTTCAAGTACTAGCCCCCAATTCCTCCCATAATTTTAAAGCTATCACCTGCCTCCATAAGCATGTCTCCTCAGCCCCATATTGCCACAACCACTTGCCTAGAAGGGCTTTATTAAAGGTAGTGATTTTCCAAATCTCCAACCCACCACCAGTAGTAGGAGAACACACCTTATCCCACCATACCAAATGAATTTTATGCTCATCCCCTAATCCTCCCCAAAGAAAATACCTCTGTAACTTCTCAATCATATTAGCCACTCTACTAGGAACAGTAAACTGAGACAAAAAATAAGTGGCAATGCTCGAAAGCGTACTCTTAAGCAAGGTTAGGTGACCCGCCTTAGATAGATACATTTTCTTCCATCCTGCCAATCATCTTTCTAGTTTCTCCAAAATCGGATTCCAAATAGAGTATGACTTAAGCTCCCAATGGCATACCAAGATAAGACATAGGGGAAATTCCAACCTTGTAGCCCAAAATATCAGCCAGAGCGTCTAGATTATCCACATCACCAACTGGAACCATCTCACTTTAACTAACATTTATCCTTACCTAGTAATCACTCTAAAGCAAGTCAGCAACATCCTAATATGAAGAATCTGCTCAACACTATTATCACAAAAAAGTATAGTATCATTTGCAAATAACAGATGAGATAAGCATAACTCATCACCTCCCACTGCATGCATCTTGAAGCCCCTGATTATACCAGCCCCCTCCATGCGCCTAAGCATTCTAGTAAAACACTTCCATTATCAAGAGAAACAACATAAGAGATAAATGATCCCCTTGTTTTAAGCCTCTTGAATTGTGAAAAAACCGGCTGGAGAACCATTAACTAATACTTAAAACCGGACAGAAGATATACATGCATAAATCCATTGTCGCCATTTAACTCCAAAATCCATCCTCTCTAACAAGTAAAGCAAAGCCTCCCAATTTACATGATCATAGGTGATGCAGGAGCAAAACCAAAATTATTTTAGAATTTATATTTTCAGATTTTTGTATTTATCTAATAGGAAATTGGATAATTGTAGACTTTTATTTGGATAGGGATTAGATTTGAGATTGGATAGGGATTAGTGTTTGAGTTCAATTAGGATTAGTTTTCATTAGTTGTTATCTTTTATCTTTTTATTTCCTAAAGCTCTAGCTCTATATAAGAGCCTAGTTTATTTGTATTTTAGAGGAGAGACAATTGATTGATTAGTGATATTCAGATTGGAGATTTTCCAATAATTGGGTGCTGATTCCTAACACCTTAGGTGCTAATGCTTAAGTTTGCTTGCTTGGTGCTGATTCCAAGCAACCCCTAAGTGCTGATTCTTAGGGTTTATCTTTACTTTTCTTGTTACTTTTATTTTGTCCTGCATCACTAGGCCTATTCTATGTCCAGATTTACATATTACACTTGCTATCTTACTCCTATTATGACTATCAACACACTCATTCGCAACCAGAACTGAATCCAAAATCTGACGACCCCACACAAAAGCATTTTGAGATTTAGAAATGAGACCATCCAACACCCCTCTCAACTGATATGCCAACACCTTAGCCAAGATCTTATAGACACTACCCACCAAACTTGTCGGTCTAAAATCTCTTATATTAGAAGCTTTATGTTTCTTAGGAATAAGAGCAATAAAAGAAGCATTCAAGGACTTCTCAAATTTACCATACTCGTAAAACTCCTCAAATAAGGCTAAAATATCACTCTCCACAATCCTCCAACAATGATTGAAAAAGGTCATTGTAAATCCATCTGGACTCGGAGCTTTGTCCTGTCCATATCACGCACAACTTGGAGAATTTCTTCCTCCTCAAATCTCCATTCAAGCAGCCCACTCTCCACTACCCCAATATTATCAAAATTCAAGTCGTCCACCACCGATCTCCATGTCTCTGTCTCTGTATATAACTTTGATAAAATACCACCATCTGGTATTCCAAGTTTAATTATGGGTGTACAAGTAAGAAATCTTATACGGCATCCTTGTCAACCCTCAAAATATTTGCACCATGCTTGCTCAAGAGGTAATATCAAAAATTTCAGAACAATCCAAAACAAATCAAAAGGTAATGCAAAGAACTAATTCGAATTAGGAATTCAAAAGCTCAGCACTACTTTCACTAAATTCCACAAGTAATCAATGAATACGCAAAAAAAAAAAAAAAAAAAACCGAAAATTCCTAACCTACCTGAGGAAGAAGTGAACCCAACAAACTTGAACACAGAGCAGTAACTGCTCCAGCTGTTATTATGTACCTGCAATATGAACAAAGGAGCTTGAAATCAAGAGTGTAGAATGTAATGCCCTCAAACTTCCAGAATGTTGGTAACCAAAAATTACAAGCAAATAACATGCTTACACTGCCCATTGCACCCCGTAGCTTGCAAATGCTGAGGAGATAGGTGTGTCCGGATCCAAGTCATAATATGGTACTAAACCAACAATAATGACAGATACAAGCATATACAAAATGCAACATATCGACAATGCCAATGCTATACCAAGGGGCAAATCACTTTGAGGATTCTTCACCTGCCATGAAAATGTATATATATAAAGGAATAAATGATGAAGGTTCTGCAATTTTTTGGGAGTGACACAAAAGTGCTGGAACATTTCATAATGGTCAAATGAATGGATTCAAGCAAATAATGAGCTTTTAAGAGATAAGGAATCAGGTGACGAGACAAGAAAAAGGGGGGGGGGGGGAGGGGTATGTAATGGGAATATGATGATTGCAGTATATAAAATTCACCACGTAAAACTAATTACCACTCTGATATTGGATTGTGCTAGATACTTGAAATAATCAGAAAAACTTTAGATTATCACTGCCAGGGGTAAAAGTGTTTACATCAATGGTAACGCATAAAATGTAACAAATTAAATCTAAGACTTAACACAACACACAATGTCAATCCACCATACAAGATTCATACCTCCTCAGCTGTGCTGGAAACTGAATCGAAACCAATATATGAAAAGAAGACTATTGCAGACCCAGTGAGCATCCCATTGACCCCAAATGTAAAGTACCTAAAGCATCAGAGGTAAAATGTGAGCTAGACCATAATTGGATATACCACATAAAGAAAGTAGTCAAAATGATATGCCAATTACCCGCTGGGAATTTCATATCCAATCCATCCAGTTTTGAAACCTAAATATCCACCAGCTATTATGATGAAAAGCAATGCACTGACATTTACTGTTGTAACAATGGTTTGTGCCAATGTACTCTGAAATATTAAGTGATTTCTCAAAGGCAGTAAAAAAAATAATAATAATAAAATAAAATTACAAAGAAGGAATTATCCAAACATAGATTAAAAGGATTACAAATATTTAAATAGGAACTGCATACCTCCTTTATACCAATGCACAAAAGCACTGTGACAATAAGAATTAACACTGCTGCACATGGATCAACCACAATACCAAGCCCAGGGATAGTATGACGGGCCAAGAAAGCAGGAAGTTTTTCCTCACCTCCAAAAAACAAGGCCTAAAGGAACACAAAAAAAGGGTTATATATAGTATCTATTGGAGATGAGGATATATCACATGTTTTGCAGTCCATAATAGTCATAATCAATCCAATTAAGTGAAGCAAATCTTCAATAATAATTATCATAATCTACAATCATCATGCATTCAAACCTGAGTAAGTAATCATTCTCTTTTACTAGCTCTAGCAGCATATGTGATATATCATTGTTCTTTCTCCTCCTCTTATGTGTTATCTCTTTTGAATTTGGACCACTATTCTTACATTTTTTTTTACAGTGAGTATTGATTCTCTCAAGCTAGGCCAAATATTCTTTCAGATCAACTCTCTCTCTCTCCCCTCCCCCCGGTTTGCCTATATTATTAGTATGAGTAAAATAATGTGACTCAAATCAGATTATTATAATTCCTGCCTAAGTTTTCAACAACAAGCATAAATTTATAGATGTACTGGCCAAAGTCTTCTACAGGTTAAGGCATAATTTTCTCAATTCAATCATCTGCATAAAATAATGTAATACAAAAATGGGGAACCAGGAGGGGGGTTTGGGGTTGTTTAAACAGAAATTATTTATTCAAACATTTGCAACATTTTGTTTGATATTTGAGAAATACAAATTGTTAGGAGGAAGAAAAGAGGAGGGGGAGAAGGAGGGGCGAGGAGCTTAACATCTCAAGATAGATTTATAGATGTGAAAGTTGTATGTTCAGATATCAAAACAGCCAACATAAAATTTAAATGAAACATGGTCATATGAGGTATAAACATAATTAACTAATAACAGAGACATGATTAACAACTTAATTTCCCAATAAAAAAAAAAAAAAAAAGGAAAAAGGAGACTGGCCACACAGTGCTGATGAGTAGCTTTTTCATGATATACAAGTAATTATGTACATAAGTGGACACCATAAAATACTAACTATAAAACAAACTTATTTTAAATTCCAATCTGAAATGATATTTTCATCCAGTTCACTTATTTCAAATACCCCAACCTGAATGGCTGTATCACAATACCCTCTAATGCCCGATAAAGAGCCAGGAATCCAGGACCAAATAGAAAAAGGTAAAAATATGCACCACTTGAGAGAGGCATATGAATACTCAACATTTGGGTGTACCCTCAATTGTTTTTTCCCTAACTTTAAACCTCTCTGCAAACAATTGAATGCATGTTTACAAAAGTGAAAATTTGCTCCTAATTCTCTGAATCTGTATTATTTGTATGTCATTTTTTAAGTAATTTCTTTGAAAATATGTCACTCAGGAATAACAACAACACAGAAATTAAAGTCTAAGGTCATACATTTTCTGGTAATTATTAGTAATTTCTGCAACTTTGTTTTTGTGTGCATTGACCTGGGACTAGATTAATCAGTTTGATATCATATGAATCATAGTATTCACAGTTAGATCTAACTCTTCTTTTGATATGGACGGAAGCTCATCATCATCACTGCCATGGTGACCTGTTGCAATGAATCATCTGTTGATTGAGCACTTGATTTTACTTTTTTCTCTTTGCGTTTCATGATTTCTTGTCTTGTCTTTTCTTTTATATTTTCCCCTTTTTTGACACATTGAACTAAGTACCAGAAGTGCTAACTGCAGGCAAGATGTTAATTACAAGGAGGGACAAAAATATCAACAAATTCCAGTAAAATATATGGCACAAAAAGCTCTAGTCATCAAAAATTAAATACTAATATGTTGAGAACACCTTTGAATAGCATTAATATATATAAGACTAAAATCATAGAATTAATTGCATATTGGGGTAGATTAGGTTAGGTACCATATGGGTAGTTTCAGTAACAATTAAACTTCAATTATTTGTTCAATTAACACTGTCTATTCATAGTTTGTAATGGCGTGCACATACATGCATACACGCACGCACACAAAACTAAATACTTGTCTTGAGAAAATTCTTCTTGAACACTTCTAAAATGATTAGCAACATTTGCACTTCAATAGTACAAAACTACCTCTCAAGCATCCTCCCTCCTTTCCCCCAGCACATATAAAACAAAACAAAATTAATAAGACCCCACAAAAGATGCACTGTTGTGGACAGACTTTCAGTTATTTGTACTCATCAAGGAAGGATGTCAAGTGAAGCCTGTAATAATGGTTTCTTTTTTTTTTTCTTTTTTTTCTTTTTTTTGTGTAATAAATTCATTGAAATAAGATATAAGAAAATAAAGAGGAAAAAAGCACACAGGCAGTGTGCTAAAGGCAACAAAGAAATAAAAACTAGGTAACAATGAAAGTATAAAAAAAGCATATCAGGCAAAGAGTTGAAAGTAAAAACACCCGAAGTATTTGCCTATTCAAACAAAGTATGAAGGAAGAGAAGCTTCAACTCATGAATCGATCTTTCATTCCCTTCGAAGGTGCGTGTATTCCTTTCCCTCCAAATGAACCACATAAGACAATGAAGAAGCATTCTCCAAAGCACCTTAGTTTTGATTCTAAAATGCTTGCCTAACCAACATGCTATAAGTTCCACAACACTACACAGCATGACCCAATGAACCCCAAATAGTGAACACACCATATTCCACAACTCGGGCTACTGGGCAGTGTAGGAGTAAGTGATTGATGGTCTCCCTGTTCCTCTTGCACATGCAACACCAATCCACCATCACCACTTTTTGCCTCAAATTATCAATGGTTAAAATTTTCCCCAACGCCACTTTTCAAATAAAGGAACTTTTAAGGAGAATTCTTTTTTCTTTATAAGAATAAGTCTCATTAAAAAATTCCAGAAAGGGCAAACATCCGTAGTGATGCAGGACAACGAACTCAAAAATGGGGCTTAGTTTTCAGGGAAACAAAAAGATAGAACCTTCAGCACTGAGGGTGGGAGGAGTAGAAAACCTAGGAGTCAGCCTAGGATTGCTTGGAATTATTTTTCAGTAGAGAAATAGAGATAGAAACCTTGTTTCAGCAAGAAGGTATCTTGGAGTCAGTACCAAGCATTGGAAGAAAATTTCGTACATGATCAATTATCCATCCAAAAGCCTTTACATAAGACTCATTAATTACATCAAATAAGAAAAATCAACTTATGACTAAAATCAAATCAAGTGCCACAATCGGCAACAGTATGATCCAAAGGAATCACTCAACATCGAACACAATCAATGAGGTCCAAGAGAAACTATCAACATCAATTGGGTTCAACATACATATCTGATGTCCGCAAGAAGTATACAAAGGAGGAATAATCTAAGTCATCAGAATGAGAGAGGAAGCCATAAAATAACATTGGTCATGTACAAATGAGAGCAATTGATACACCAGTGAAAAATAATGATTTGATTCAAGTAAAAGGGACAAAAAAGGTAGAGGAAGGCCTAAAATAACATTGGTAAATGTAATAAGAAATGACATGTTAATTAAGGAGCTGATGGCAAGCATGATTTTGGACAGGATAGAATGGCAGAGAAGAATACAAGTGGTGGACCCCGATTATTCTATTGAAGATTCATAACTGACCCCAAAGTTCTGAGGATCCATGCCAGAGAAGAATACGGCGAATATGAGCTGGCTGCCAACTCCCACTCAGCATAACCCAATTCACCCCAAACAAGCATAGAATGAAAAGAGAACAAAGACAGCTTGTAATATTGAAATCGGTATTGATCCAGTAAATCCATATATAGATATAAATCAATACGCCAAACAAATTTCTTACCTGCATGTTATAAGATATTGGAATTCGCATATGCTTAGTGTCAAAAGTAGGAAAATATCTTAAGAAACAAACAGAACAAATAATGCTTACCAGAGATAGAAAAGAATAGTATCAATTCTTACATATAACTCTCAGGATATACAACTTACAAGTGAAAACTAGTTTAAAAAAACCTCAGTTAGAGAAGGACTACCAGACCAGATTTGGGGTTATGCCACGAGCAACAGCTGAACTACCAATTGTATATTCCAGAATCAGAGCCCAACCAACCAACCAAGCAAACCTGAGAGCAACCACAGTGTTTGAATTGCTGACTGAAGGCATCACACATGTTATAGAGAAAAGATGGGTCATGTGCTTGATTTTTTCTCTCTTTAACACAAGTAGATCATGCCCAAGCCCCACACCCACCCCTCAAAATCTGTTAAGGACTTTTCCCAGCCTTAAACATGAAGTGAAGTATTTTAAATTTTTAGTCTGTTTGAAAATTTTCAACCACTCTGCCTGAAAGTTAAAAATAGAAACACTCAAATTGGAGATTTTCACATATCAAAAAGTAGATACTACTAAAGAGTTCAAGAATTTATCAGAATGAAATCTGGAAGTCAATGATAGTTCATTAAGCAAGCAAATATAGAGTGTGTAAAAACAAACCAAGAACAAATTACCCTTCTCCAACACATATGTACGTATAATGATAGGCACTCCCAGCAGATGGGCAACGACATGCAAGCTCTGCATAACAAAATGCTGAGAGTGCAGCAGCTATTCCAGCAATTAGGAATGAAATAGTAAGCGCAGGTCCTGAGTGTTCTCTAGCAACCGTTCCAACAAGAATATATACTCCAGCTCCTATGGTTGCTCCAACTCCTGATCAAAAGAAAGTCAAAATATTATCATTATGAATGTAAATCTACAACCAACTATCTGAATGAGAAGAAAAATTAAAAATCTAAGCATAAATTAGGAGCATTTGGACATTCTGGAATTTGTGAACAACAAAGTGCCTCCCCACCATGATAAAGAGTATTAAAGTTTCAGATTCTATGAAAAAATATGATAATAATATGATGATCTGGGTCAGATTAGTTTTACCCTGAATAACAATGATTCAAGGGAATAAGAAAACCTCAAAAACTATTCATAAACATGGCAAACAATGCATTTTTGACATTATGAATAAAATGACTAACATCATGTGAAGGTGGTGAGTGCAAAAGGTTGAAATGTCACATCAATTGCCTCAAAATACGATCCAAAAAACAAATGGTGACAAACCCATTACACACAAAACAAATAAAGAAATGAACAAAAAAACCTACTTCAATTAAACAAATAACCACATGAACAAAAAAACTAATCCAATTAACAAAAGTAATAGCAAGATAAGAACATAATTTACATAAAGAGAACAAACCCACATGGCCAAATATCACAAACTTCAAGTATTCATATTCAAAATCCAATTCTGAAATGTGGAAGACAAAGATTGTAACAAGACTTACCAAGGGCAACGAGGTCCACAGCAGACAATTTCCTGGCCAATTGAGTATGACCTTCTCTCCTCAAATGAACTGAATCAACCTGCTTTCTCCTAATCAAACTTCCAAAACCCCATGAATACCTTCCTTCACCATTCCTACTACTAGTTTTCCTATCAGCAACCATACCCATCAACCAAACTCAGCTTCTTTTTCTGTGAGAAGAAAAATACCAGACAAAATGAAGATTGAGGAGAGGAAAAGCAGTTAAGTTGTTGGATGCAACTGTGCAAGAAAACTGCGTTTCCTGCCCGCTAAGCATTTAAGGACCTATATTAATCATTAGAGAAAATGCTGTAACAGTAACTATCAATGTAACTTCAAACATGTTTGATTCAAAGGTTGTTTTTTCTAGCTGCTATCTTCTTTTTTTTTTTTTTTTTTTTTAATATATATATATATAATAAAATGGCAGTAATAATCAATTATCTATTCAACTTCAACGCAATTTCCTTCTCCAAAAATGGGATTTATTCCTATTATTAGTGTTTGTTTGGCAATATTATTTTTGTCAATTTATTTTATTATTCAGTTTATTTTTTGCCACAATTTATGGGCTTCACTACACTTCTTAGTACTATTCATGAGTCAAACGATACTATTTCAACTAATTTTTACATTTATATATATATATATATATATGCGAGAATCTCAATAAATATCTTTTATCTCACTTTATATTCTATCAATTATAATATGACATGCGTTCGACTTTATCTTTATCTTTTTTTTTTTTAATTTTAAACTTTGATTATTTTATAAAATTCAATTATTAAAAAAATCATCTTGTAGCAAGATGTGGTTTTGTGGAATTTGCAATATAAAGGATTTTTATCCAAATAATCCCTCCCTGCCAAATTTTGAATTTTACTTGTTGGAATTTTGGGATTTAATAGTAGTATGATTAAAAAGTAATTTACCCTTTTTACATAGTATATTTATATGTATAAGATTTTAAATTTAGGCCAAATAAAAATGATTCTTGTTCCTCCAAATTGAATATTTTCCTGTAAATTAAAAAAATAAAATGATCATCTAGCTTAATCTTGTCGTGATGTCCCTCCCAGAACAAAAAACTCTAAAATTTGTGCGTGATGCTACTGGTACCAATTTGTTTGTTAACTTATTTGAAGTTTTTTTTTTTTTTAATATATTCAAATTAGTGTTTGGATTTTTTTTTCCCAAATGTCCGTGTGTTACTTCAGCTATTTGTTGTTTGGACCCAAAGTTAAATTTTTTTAAATCTTTGGATTTAGTTATCTTACGAATCCTTAGGCCCGGAGGATATTTGTTTTTTTTTTAAAATATAAAAAAATATTCAAAAAATTGAACTTAAAAATATTTTTCAGATAATAATTTTTATATTAGACGTGTTTGGCTCTCACTTTTCAGAACAATTTTCAAAATACTAAAAAAAAAAAAATTTTGTTTGGGAGACCATTTCTATTTTTGAGATTTAAAAAAAATATATTTACAAAAAGTAACTTGTAGAATCTGTAGATTACTCTTTTGTGAAAAATGATAATGGAATAGAATTCATCGTGTATTTCTTTTTGTGAGGGGGTGAAAGCCCAATCTAACATATTGGGCCTAGGACCCTATTGGAAAGCTACTGTAAGTCCGAAGAGAAGAACGTATTTGAGAAGAGGCCCATGTGAAAGAAACATACCTGGAGATGAACGAGGTGCATAGTCCGAGGAGATCTTCAATTGTCCGAAGAGGCCATTATCCTCGGATTCAAAGAAGCTTGGTCAAACAGATGTCTGGGAAGTTCAAGTAATCCTCCTAACAACTCTAACGATAAGGATGAACCGCAGGCGCGCATGGAGATGATAGGAACGGAGAAATATCTAGAAGACAAACTTCAACCACCACATTAAATGCACTGCAGCTACTTTTCTGGCCGCATTAATGTGGAGAAGACCCCTGAACAGTATAATCTCAGCTACCGCCACTCACACAAGACTAAAGAAGATACCTGATGAGACATGTACTCAAGTGGATGTTTAGATGATGAACAAGTGGACGATGAAGATGAAGGGAGAGGGTGCTATATAAGGAGGAGAGACCTCTGATAAAGGGGGGGGGGGGAAACGGAACAAAAAAAAGAGAGAAGAATAAAATAACTTTACTGTAGCTCTAAGAAGTGTAACCAACTTTCATTCAATAAAATGTCTCTTCAGACTTTCACGTTTGCCTTTGTCCAAGCATGATTGCATGTCAGTTCATCCGTAAATACCATAATTAACTCTGATTTAATTCACATCCAGCCCAGTTCTTTCACCCACGCTCTACAAATTCATTGTCTTGGGTTCATTGGGCTCATAATCCATACCTTTTGGGCTTGGGCTACAAAGATTGAGCCAACAATTGGCGTCTTCTGTGGGGAGAGCTTGTGCAAGGGTGAAAGCAACAATTGATGATGGCAGGACGAGGTCAACAACAAGCAGAATTTAGGGCATCCCAACACGTGGACCCTTTTCTTAACTTAGAGAGGAGACAGGATCGTGAGGATAGTGCTCATACTACGCATACTAGTCACAGTCAGTCACATGGTGGAAGTCATGCGTCCCATGTAGAAAAGAACCGAGATTTGCAACTGGAGGTAGAAAAACTAAAAAGGGAGTTGCGCCATGCAAGGAGGAAACATATTTCCTCGTATTCTGATGAGGATCCTGATGACGAGCAGAATGTCACTTATCAGTAGAAATCTCGGACATTAGCCAGTGAATCCTATTCTTATGAAGAAGAATCTCATCGTAAGAGGCAACACAGAAGCCCATCACGTGGAGACGTAGGGAACGATGCCGTGAGCAGGGCTTTGAATTAGATTTCTAGATCACCTTTTACGCGCAAGATTGAGGAAGCGAGACTTCCTCGGTGTTTTAACCAACCAATGTTCACCATCTATAATGGTAAAACAGATCCCGTGGAGCATGTGAGTCACTTCAATCAAAGGATGGTTGTCTACTCCAGAGATGAAGCTCTGATGTGTAAGGTTTTCCCCTCCAGTCTTGGGCCAGTTGCAATGAGGTGGTTTGACAGCCTGAAGGCGGACTCCATCAACTCCTTTAAATAGCTCACCCAGGCATTTGGTTCACGCTTTGTCACATGCCGAAGAGTAGCCAGACCCCTATCTCCACTGCTATCCTTGAGCATGCAGAAGGGTGAGACCCTGAAGGCGTATTCGAATAGATACTGGGAAATGTTCAATGATATGGAGGGCAACTCTGACGCAATGGCTCTAAGCACGTTCAAGCTTGGCCTTCCTACTAACCATGGTTTAAGGACGTCCTTATCCGATAAACCAGTTACTAACATGCGTCAGCTCATGGACCGTATAGAGAAATATAAAAGAGTTGAAGAAAATCAGCAGCAGGGGAAGGGAAAGGACAAGGTTATCCCCCAAGAGAGGAGGGATTTCAAGTCAGACCGTTACAATAGCAGTAAACCAAGAAGAGATTTCGCTGGGCAATCAGGACCAATAAATCCCCAAGCGGTTAACATTGTATTCAAAGAGCCAGTACACCAAGTCTTGGAGAAGATCAAGAATGAACCATTCTTCAGGTGGCCGAACAAAATGGTGGGAAACCCTGAGAGGCGCAATCATAATTTCTACTGCCAGTACCATCAAGACCATGGGCATACCACGGAGGATTGCAGGAGCCTGTAGGATCATTTAGATCAATTGGTCGGCGAGGGTAAACTGAGACACCTCTTGCACCACTCCAGTGGTCGAGGTGGGCAGATGGGCTCAGGGCCCCGAAGAGACAACTCTTCAAAGCCACCATTGGGAACTATTAACGTCGTCTTCGCCGCACCAGGAAGAACAGGATCCTGGCCATTGAAGGTCATGTCGGTAGTTCGGCCACCAGCAGGGGATTTATGCTGAGGTCCGAAGAGAGTTAAGTCTGGTGCTCCACTGGTTATAGGGTTCTTGGATGAAGACATGGTTGGCACCATCCAACCCCATGATGACGCGTTAGTCATCACCCTCAGAATTGAAGGGTACGATGTGAAGAAGGTGATGGTGGACCAGGGTAGTGCTGTGGAGATAATGTACCCCGATCTCTACAAGGGGCTAGGCCTAAAACCCCAAGACTTAACACCATACAATTCCCCCCTCGTGAGTTTTGAAGGAAGGGTTGTCACCCCGAAAGGCCAGATACGCTTGCCTGTGCAGACCGGCTCTGAAGTGGTAGAGGTGGATTTTATAGTTGTGGACGTGTACTCACCCTATACGGCAATCGTAGCTAGACCTTGGCTTCATACACTAGGGGATGTTTCCTCTACTTTGCATCAGAAAGTCAAGTACCCATCTGAAGGGCAAGTTCATAAGATCTGAGGGGATCAGCCCGCAGCCCGACAGTGCTTAGTGGCTGCCATCCAACATGAGCCTGAAGCCGAGTCCTCATCCAGAGCCGAAAGGGGTTTATAGTAGTTAAAGTCTCGAGTATTGCCTGTTGAAGATCCAAACGAGGGCGCTCGATGCGAAGATTTAGTGAAAGTTGTTATTGGAAACGATCCTGAAAAGTTCTTTCAAGTCGGATCTCAGCTGCCTCTTCAGGAGAAGGAAGAGCTAATAAAATTACTCAAGAGGAATCTTGACGTGTTTGCCTGGAATGCTTATGAAGCCCCAGGAGTGGATCCCCAATTCAGTTGCCACCATCTCAAAGTCAACCCATTGATTATTCCTAAGAAACAGCCTCCTCGGCGCCTATCTAAGGAACATGCAGATGCAGTGAGAAAAGAGGTAGCCAAGCTCAAACAAGCTGGAGCTATCAAAGAAGTTTTCTACCCGGAATGGTTAGCGAATACTGTGGTAGTGAAGAAGAAAAACGGGAAATGGCGAGTCTATGTGGACTTCACTGACTTAAATAAGGCTTGTCCTAAGGATCCATTCCCCATGCCAAAAATTAATCAGCTTGTGGATGCCACTGTCGGCCACCCTCGAATGAGCTTCCTGGATGCTTTCCAAGGTTACCACCAGATACCACTAGCCCTGGATGACCAGGAGAAGACGGCTTTCGTCACCCCTATTGGTAACTACCACTATAAGGTGATGCCATTTGGCTTGAAAAATGCGGGGTCTACCTATCAAAGAATGATGACGAGGATGTTTGAGCCACAACTGGGTAAAAATATCGAGATTTATATAGATGACATGGTGGTGAAAAGCAAGATTGTTGCTGAGCATATGGAGGACCTTGAAAGTACCTTTGAAGTCCTTAGAAAATACAAGCTGCGCCTAAATGCTTCCAAGTGCTCATTCGGTGCGGGGTCTGGCAAGTTTTTGGGGTACATGATGACTCACAGAGGAATTGAGGTTAACCCCGACCAGATAAAGGCCATCAACGATTTACAAGCTCCTCGGAATCCCTAGGAGGTTTAGAAACTGACCGGAATGACTGCTGTCCTGAATCGATTTATCTCTTGATCAGCAGACAGGTGTCGGCCCTTATTCTCTTTGCTCAACAAGTGGAAAGGATTCGAATGGACTGAAGAATGTGCTTTGGCCTTTCAGCAGCTTAAAGATTATCTAGCTCAACCACCAATCATGTCCAGTCCTGAGCCAGATGAAGTATTGTTTGCCTACATTGCTGTAGCTCCCTATGCGGTGAGCCTGGTGTTGATACGATTAGACTGTGGTGTGCAAAGACCGGTTTATTACGTAAGTAAGTCGCTGCATGAGGCCGAGATCCATTATTTGCCTCTGGAGAAGGCTATCCTAGCAGTGGTGCTTGGTACACGAAAGCTACCTCACTATTTCCAGGCCCATACGGTCATTGTCCTCACTCAACTCCCACTCAAGGCTATATTCCGAAGCGCTGACTACACTGGACAGATTGCTAAATGGGGTACGATCTTAGGAGCTTTCAATATAAAATATATGCCTCGCACATCGGTCAAGGGCCAGGTCCTTGCGGATTTAGTGGCTGAGTTCACGGAGCCCCAACTAGAAGAAGTAACGCCTACGTCGGACATGGATGAAAAATCAGTTGGCATGATCTCTCAACAAGGCCCCTCCCATTGGGAAGTGTACGTAGATGGCGCAGCAAACCAAAAAGGTTTTGGAGTTGGGCTAGTAATGATATCCCCTGAAAGAATCATTATCAAAAAGTCGTTAAGGCTGGACTTCTCGGCAACAAATAATGAGGTGGAGTATGAGGCCCTACTGATGGGAATGGCTATGGTCCGAGGAATGGGAGGAAAGTCTGTGGAGTTGTTCTCGGACTCAAGGTTAGTCGTGGGTCAAGTACAAGGTAAATTTGAGGCGAAGGATGAAAGAATGCAGGGGTACTTGAGCTGAGTTAAATGTCTGCAATCGGAGTTCGACTCTTTCAGTTTGCTACACATCCCTAGAAGTGGTAACGCACATGCTGATTCTTTGGCCACACTTGCTACCTCCTCTGCACAAAATTTGCCGAGAGTCATCCTCGTCGAGGACTTGCATGGGCCTACAGAGGCAAAAAGAGAGGTAGTTCAGGTTCACCAAGTCAGGACCGGGCTCTGCTGGATGGTTCCTATAATGAAATTCTTAAAAAAAGATATTTTGCCTGAAGAAAGGGGGGAAGCTAACAAAATTTGGAGGAAGGCGACCAGATTCTGGCTATCCGAGGACCAGAAATTATACAAACGCTCCTATTCGAGACCATACTTGTTATGCATGCATCCTGAAGCGGCTGAGCTATTACTAGAAGAATTACACGAAGGAATCTGTGTGAGCCATACTAGAGGCAGATCCTTGGCTCACCGAGCCCTCACTCAAGGATATTGGTGGTCGAACATGCAAAAAGAAGCCCACGAGTATGTTAAAAAGTGCGATCAGTGTCAGTGATTCGCCCCAAACATTCATCAACCAGGGGGAACTCTTAATCCGCTATCTAGCCCATGGCCTTTCGCCCAATGGGGCTTGGATATCGTGGGACCATTCCCTAAAGCTGCAGGAAACAAGAAATACCTTCTGGTCGGCACAAACTATTTCACCAAGTGGGTCGAAGCTGAACCTCTAGCCAATATCAGAGACGTAGATGTTCAAAGGTTTGTGTGGAAGAATATTGTCACTCGATTTGGGGTTCCTCATACTCTCATCTTAGACAATAGCCTACAGTTTGATAGCAAAGCATTCAGGAGTTATTGTAGTGAGATGGGAATCAAAAACAAATACTCCACCCCTGCTTATCCCCAGGGTAATGGGCAAGCAGAAGCTATCAACAAGGTCATAGTAAATGGCTTAAAGAAGAGGCTAGACAATGCGAAGGGCAAATGGGTGGAGGAATTGCCACATGTACTTTGGGCTTACAGAACTACGCCTCGCAGATCTACTGGAGAGACCCCCTTCTCAATGACCTATGGGGCTAAAGCCGTCATACCTTTGGAAACTGGGTTCCCAACATTGAAAACTAGCTCGTTCAACCCGATTGTCAACAATGAGCAGCTAGAGAAGAGTTTGGACCTGATTGAGGAAAGGAGGGAAAGTGCAATGGTTCGGTTGGCACATTACCAACAAAAGCTCAGGCAGAGCTACGATGCTAACGTAAAGCTAAGGCCTCTAGAACCTAGTAATTTGGTGCTGAAAAAAGTTGTGGGCACTGCAAAGAACCCACCTTGGGGAAAATTAGGACCCAATTGGGAAGGGCCATATCGTATCACTTAAGGAGCTGGCATTGGGGCGTATTTCTTAGAAGACCTAGATGGTCATGTAATACCACGTCCTTGGAATGTATATAACCTCAAAAGGTACTTTTATTAATCGAGTCTTTTCTTTAGCCGATATGCCAATTCGTTAGATGAAGTATTCTCTCAAGTGTTTAAACTTAAATCCAATCATGCCTGTAGTCCTCGGACCAGATGATTTGGGTTAGTTAACACTCATTCACCGTTCTCTCAAGTGTTTAAACTTAAATCCAATCATGCCTGTAGTCCTCGAACCAGATGATTTGGGTTAGTTAACACTCCGTTACAGTTCTCTAAGTGTTTAAACTTAAACCCAATTATGTCTTTAGTCCTCGGACCAGATGATTTGGGTTAGTTAACACTCCGTTACAGTTTTCTAAGTGTTTAAACTTAAATCCAATCATGCCTGTAGTCCTCGGACCAGATGATTTGGGTTAGTTAACACTCCGTTACAGTTCCCTAAGTGTTTGAACTTAAATCCAATCATGCCTGTAGTCCTCGGACCAGATGATTTGGGTTAGTTAACACTTCGTTACAGTTCCCTAAGTGTTTAAACTTAAATCCAATCATGCATGTAGTCCTCGGACCAGATGATTTGGGTTAGTTAACACTCCGTTACAGTTCTCTAAGTGTTTAAACTTAAATCCAATCATGCCTATAGTCCTCGGACCAGATGATTTGGGTTAGTTAACACTCACTCACTGTTCTCTCAAGTGTTTAAACTTAAATCCAATCATGCCTGTAGTCCTCGGACCAGATGATTTGGGTTAGTTAACACTCCGTTACAGTTCTTTACGTGTTTAAACTTAAATCCAATCATGCCTGTAGTCCTCGGACTAGATGATTTGGGTTAGTTAACATTCATTCACCGTTCTCTAAGGCGCTTAAACTTAAATCCAATCACGCCTGCAGTCCTCGGACCAGATAATATGGGTTAGTTATCACTCATTCACTGTATTTATAAGCGTTTAAGCTTAAGTACCTTCACGCCTGTAGCCCTCGGACTAGATGACATGGGTTAGTCAACACCCCCATACACTTGTTATTAGTGAGACATAGCCTTAGAATGTGCCATGCTTGAAATTTTTGAATGTATTTAAGTTAAACTTATGATAGGCCTCTTTAATTATGTTTAATTCAAAGCCAAGGGGTAATAACACTCTGTGTATATTTGAAAGGCCCCGTGAAACTTCCATAGTTGCTCACTGCATTCATTGCTTAATAAGTAATTGTCGTACAAACAGCTCGTTACGGTTTGAATTTGTGTTATTTGCATCATCTACATAATATGAGGGTTAAGTTTACCTACATTACCCTAATTGCAAAGTGTAGCTATATGCAGCAGTAATAAGTCATAAGACATGCAACGAAGACACCAGAAGTAAAAGGAAAATGATTTCATTAATCAAAAGAGAACAGGTTACAATCCCTTACTTAAAAGAAAAATTAATACAAATACAAAAGCAAAATTTCTAAGTATCTAAGCCTCCCTTTGAGGGACCAAAGGATCAGCGGCCTGGCTGGACTGGGCCACAGCAGCTTCTGGGGCTTGGTCCTTAGATTCTGAGAGTGTTTTCTCTTTCCCCAAGTCCTTGCCCTTGTCTTAGGGAACCTCAGCTGGCTTGCTCTGTTCACTGGGCTGACTAGACTCTTTGGAGGTCATAAGGTTGACAGGGGGAGCTTGGCCGACCAGAGACTGCTCCGAGGCCTCTTGGAGCTGTGTGGGAGGAGAGGGATCAGACCCTGGGAGCTCACGAATGCCTGGATCATAATATACACTCCCAGGTAGCCTCAAGGGGGAATCTGCAGGAACCCCAGCAGCATCCAGTGCTTTTCCCTACGTTATATCACAGTAGTCTCGGCCAACCGAGGCAAACTGCTCAGTGAGGTCGACCCTGGTCTCCTCCATCCCCAGCTGATAAGCTGCTTTTCTTTCAACCTCGACTGCCTCCTTGGCCAGCTGAGCATCCTTCTGAGCTAGCTTGGCAGTCTCATTGGCTTTCTGGAGTTCAGCTTGAAGTTGCCCCACAAGTGCTTTCTCAGTTCCCAAGTTAATCTCGGTCATATTTAGCAGCTTGCGTTGCTCTTCGGCCTGCTTTTCAGCATTCTTCAGGCCCGCGTCCAGACTGTTCCGCTGATTAGTCATCTCCTTTAACTGCTCGGACAGCAGAGAGTAATCCTCCTTCAGGCTGCCCAAAGACCTCTCTGCCTCAGACCAAGATTGGGCCGCTGCCTGGGCTTCAAGATAGGACTTTTTATTCCACTCCTCGACCACAAAGATTTGCTGAGTAACCTACATAACGGAAATTTCAAATGTAAAGCACAGAAAAAGGGGAAAAGTAAAAAGGCTCAGCGACTTAATTAAGTAGATCAGTTCACTTACCATGGCCAAATCCCTCTTAAGGGATAGGAAAAGCTCCTGTTGGTTGAAGCGCCTATAAGATTCCATGTCCTTTGGAAGGAGGAGTGGCTGCTCCAAGGTCTCAGCAACATAACCTACCTTTCCCCCGTCGTAATTCCTAAGGGAGGTTTCCCAAGGGATTAAAGTGCCATCCAACTCCAACCTTGGAGACCAGATGCGAGGTCCTCGGCGTATGTCAGCCACAACGACTTCGTCTCGGCTCTTAGTAGACGAAACCCTCTTGTTCCGGTGGTCTTTCACCACCTTTTGTTGCTTGGACCCTTTTAGAGGAATCACCTCCCTTTCATCAGTTTCAATGTGGGGCCTTTTCTTTTTCAGATCCGGCAATGGCTTCAAGCCGAGATCAGGAACCTGGGGAGGCACTGGAGGAAGACTCACTGTCGGTTGGGACGTACTGGTCCCTTTAGGCTCAGCCTTCTTGCCTCTATTCTTCATTAGGCTCCTCAAATCTGCCATATCTTCCTCGTCCGAAGAGTCTTCTGGAAGAGCAGTTATTACAACAGATTGTCTGTCAGCTTCCTCCTCGGCGTCAGGCACTGATATCACTTCAACCTCTCTTGAAGCCTCTCCTTCGAACTTGAACTTGTCTATTTGCTCCTCAGGTGAAGAGGTTGAAGAGGCAACTCCTTCTCCTGCTTCTGCTGTCCCGAGAGGAACCTGCTGAATTGGCTGGAGGAGCAGGGGTACACCCTGTGGATTGGGATGTGGCACGGGTAGAAGATCGTACGGAGCCAAAAAGCCTTTCTGAGCTACGTCTATACGGCTGAAACGATAATCTCCCTGTCTTATCGCGTTGCCGATCGGCTGAAAATCCTTCGGGTTTGACTTATAACCAAGAATAAGGGGAACCGATCGAAGCTGCCCGTCCTCACTTACAAAGATCTTTGATCTTAATAGGTAATTGAGCGCAACAGTGTTTGTAAGGCTGAGCCGAGGAGAAACGTGTTCTCTATCTGTTAAACATCACAACAAAACGTAGTCAGAAACTTGAAAATAATGATACAAAAAGAAGAAAAAATTGTTAGAAGGTGGAGATCCTAAACCCACTGTTAGTAAACCTAAATCTAACATATCCCACCTGGCTCTCCTGGCTTGGTTCAGCAATGAGGACTGTCATGCCACGCGCCCGAGATGATCACGTAGTCGTCTTTCATCCCTTTGTTAGACTTGGGAAGGTAGGAGAGGAGCCTAACGACATCGGATCGGGATTTAAGATAATATCCCGCCCCTTGCTGGCTATGACACTCGTACATATGTACCACGTCACGCCAGGTGAGCCCCAATCCTAGAAGACGGTTCAAATCGTCAATGGCTCCTAAGATTCTAAAGACGTTGGGCGCACATTGGTCAGGACTAAGCCTATGGTTTCGGAGGTAATTACTGGTAATGGGACCCATAGGGATAGTCATCCCCCCTTCTAGAAAAGCGATGATAGGGATTACAACTTCGCCCGTTTTTCGATCTGTTAGTATTTTCTCTGGAGGACAATACCTTAAACCCACATTTTGAGGTATGCGGTATGTTTTCCTAAACTCCTCTATTTGGGCGGGGCTATCTACCAGATATTGAAATTTACCCATCTTTACTAACTGGGAAGAAGGAAGCACTAAACGTAGTGACTCAGAAGTGACTATTTGAAAGCCGAGGAGGCTGTCCGAAGAGAGGACGGAAGGTTTTAGTGGAGAAGAACTTACTCAAACTCAATTGGAGACTGATCCTCGAACTCATTGAAAAATTCTTACGGATTCTGAGGAAGGGTAAGACTGGTGGTTGAAAGAACTTGAAAGATTCGAATGCTTGAGTTTGCTGGGCGCTCTGAGAATTTGTGAAGTGAAGGAGAGGTAACTTGTTTTGAGACTTTATATGGGGACAAGCAAAAGAACTGGAGTCATCGCGCCCAGATCCTGAGGAGAAATCATGTCCGTTAGATCAATAGCCCACCGTTGGATACCAAAGACAAAACGCCGCCTGAAGTAATTGATAACGCTTTGGGAATACTGAAATGACAACAGCATTTATGAGGCGCCTACTTCTATGCCCACACACGTGTAAGTTCAGATATTTTTGTTATTTCAAACTGCCATTTCGTGACAAGTCAAAATCCTACTTTTTCTCCTCGGATGCGAGGGAAAAATTAAAATTTTGAGGGGCTATTGTGGGGGGGTGAAAGCCCAACCTAACATATTGGGCCTAGGACCCTATTGGAAGACTAATGTACGTCCGAAGAGAGGAACATATTTGAGAAGAAGCCCATGTGAAAGAAACATACCTGGAGATGAACGAGGTGCATAGTCCGAGGAGATCTTTAATTGTCCGAAGAGGCCATTATCCTCGGATTCAAAGAAACTTGGTCAAACAGATGTCTGGGAAGTTCAAGTAATCCTCCTAACAACTCTAACGATAAGGATGAACCGCAGGCGCGCATGAAGATGATAGGAACGGAGAAATATCTAGAAGACAAACTTCAACCATCACATTAAATGCACTGCATCTACCTTTCTGGCCTCATTAATGTGGAGAAGACCCCTGAATAGTATAATCTCAGCTACCGCCACTCACACAAGGCTAAAGAAGATACCTGATGGGACATATACTCGAGTGGATGTTTAGATAATGAACAAGTGGACGATGAAGATGAAGGGAGAGGGTGTTATATAAGGAGGAGAGGCCTCTGATAAGGGGGACGGAACAAAAAAGAGAGAGAAGAAGAAAATAACTTTACTGTAGCTCTAAGAACTGTAACCAACTTTCATTCAATAAAATGCCTCTTCGGACTTTCACGTTTGCCTTTGTCCAAGCATGATTGCGTGTTAGTTCATCTATAAATACCATAATTAACTCTTGTTTAATTCACATCCAGCCCAGTTCTTTCACCCACACTCTACAAATTCATTGTCTTGGGTTTATTGGGCTCATAATCCATATATTTTGGGCTTGGGCTACAAAAATTGACCCTACACTTTTTTTAATGATAAGTTTCAAATTTGAAGTGTGAGAATTCTTTTAAACTTGGATAAATATGTGGGATTCATTGTTTTCAATTTATTTACAACAATGTCATTAAAAACATTTTCTGTATCTTGAAAACACCCTCTTACCTGTTTTCAAAATCCTATTCTAAACCAGGAAAATAGGATACCCTTTTTTTGAAAACTGTATTTAGAAATATTTGTCAAACAATAAATTCAAGTGTGGGACCCACCATTTTATGAATTGTAAAACAAAAAAATTATATTTAAATACTCTTACCAAACAAGTCCTTCACAATTCATTTTGGTACTTCCTTTTCTCTCTTTTCTTTTTAACATTTTTTTTTTTTTAGAATCGTATCTTTTTATTTACTTGGTAACACATTAGATGAATATTTAACATATTGTATAACATGATATTGGGCAACTGAGGCGGAGTAATTTTGAAATTTATTTTGAGTTTTGTTCTTTCTCTTTTTTTTTTTCTTTTTTTTGGCAACATGAATTTTAAACATTTATTTGATTTGTAGATGATGGAAAAACCAACTACAATATTTGACTTTTCTAGCTAGGGATATTGTTAAAACTAAGTTTCATAACAAAATGGGAGATGAAAGAGAAATTGCAACAAATTTATTGGGTTATAGATTGATCTCAGTTAATTAATTAAATTACCCAAGTTGATTAATTAGTCAATGTTACATGTAAATTGGATCAAGGCACAATCAAATCACCAAACTAAATTAGAATGCAACGGAAAATAATTTTGACATGACGATTTGATCACGATGGGAAAAACCCTCACAGGCAAAACTCTACCTAGTGAATTTCAGGTCACCCCTATTGAATAATCCACTAATAAAAAAAAAAGGTTACAAGTATAAGGAATCTTACCCTACATGCTTATCCCGAAGCACCTACTTACAGTAGAACCTACTGAGTTATACCAGTCTTAGCTCCCTAAATTGGACTTGATCTTGTAGAAGACTTCTCATTTGCACGAATCTCACTATCTGTGACGGACTCCATAGCAACCTTTTTTTTTTTTTAATTTTTTTTTTTTATTGTTGTAGCTTTGCAATGTTCTTTAATCCATGCTTGGATGAACCAGAAGTAGCTTGGCACAAAACCCTAGGTGCACAAATGTCGTAGCAACTCCCGTTATGCGTGTATCTCTCTGTCTATGTGATGATGGCTATAAATTATGTCTTTTAATATGTTTCGGAACCCTAGTACACGAATTCCTAGAAAGTCAAGTCATCGTGGGCTAAAAATAGAAATTTATATTCAATTTTCCCGAGGCTCAATAAATCGAGAGGTGTCAAGCTATGTATTGAGATTCATTAAATCTCGATAGATTAATAGGTATCAAGGAAATATCAGAACCTACAGTTTCTTGAGCAATCTTGTGTCTTCAATAATAATACTTGTGATTCACTCAAGATCTTCTTGAATACACTAGAAACTATGACTCAATTACATGTAAAGTGCATTTTGTTGAAGAATATGCCAATTGCATAAAAACATAATCCCTACAAATTTATTCTACATAATCAATCATAGGTAGCTTTTGGAATTCAAAATAAGGCCGAGTTCTATTGTTAATATGTGTGGTTAAGTATAAATGTATTAAGTAACAATTATTTAGTGGTTTCTCTTTTATTTATATTTTTTATTATACTAAATCAATGCTAGTTTCTATTTTCATATATTATTTTAGTTTTGAATCTTAGAAAATTAAAAGAAGAAAAGTTTTACTTTCATGCTTCCCCTCACCCCCTAAAAGTTGAAATCGTGGTTACGTCCTTGGTTTTCTCTTTAAGTAGTTTTCTTGGTTAGCATTCGGAGTTTGCACACCAACATCCAAAAAATGGTCATAATATTTAGTTCATCTTCAGCTCTCGTAACGTGTCTATACATATTCAAGAGTTTTGTGGTTTAGTAATACTTTTTGGTTCTGCCATCAATAAAATTCTAGGTTTGATTACACATGCCCCTAGTTAAAAAAAAAAAATTAACAACGAAAGAAAACTTGTATGTACATGTGACTTAGTTTGTCTAGACAGTTATTTTACACATGTCACATAAAAGACACAAATTTGAAAGGGAAAAATGCTAGCTCGCAATTAACCCCTATTTCAACACATGTATTTCTAATTACATAACATGCTCTAAATGCGTCAACACATGCCTCAATCGTAGTTAATCACACTACTCAACCAACTCATATCAGTCTTACCAACTTGGTACTAACAACCTCAGTTTAGACTAACAACAAGCTAAATAGCAACAAGCTAACAACAACAACACAATAACAGTGATAACAGTAGCATAAGCTGCAAGTCACTTAGGCGACAACTCTCATAGCAACTAACATTACTAGCTTAAGAAGTTTCTAACAAGTCCCCCCCCTAAAACACTTTGCCCACAAGGTGTAGGAAATATTCTGAGAGAGTTTGTAGGTTCTTGTTGTAACTTGTAAAATAGTGGAAGCTTAAATTTACCAAGATTGATTGTGAAAATATTTTTTTAGGCTTTAGAAAGATCTCCAAACAAATAATAGGAACGAAGAAAAATAATCCAAAAAGAAAATATACGCAAAAAACCTTACATTGCTCGGCAATAGCCTACATCCACGAGCAACAACAAAGAAATTTCACTATATCAAATTTGGGAAAATATAAATTGGTGTAGAAGCACTCTCCCAAACCCAAATCCCAAATACACCCAAATAGCTCTCTCTCACAAAATCTCTTGGACCAGATGGTATGTCTTCTCCCTTTTTTCAGAAATTTGGGCATATTGTTGGATTTGATGTAATTGCTACTATACTCTCAATTCTTAATTCCAGTCGCTTACTCCATAAAATGAATTATATACACATAGTCTTGGTTCCAAAGATAAATGACCCATAGCATGTCAGTGAATTTCGGCCTATTAACTTGGGGAATGTGGTGTCTCACATTTTCTCAATGGTGCTTGCCAATCGGTTGAAGATGATCTTGCCGAGAGTTATTTCAGATGCTCAAAGTGCCTTTGTAACCGATAGACTTATTATTGACAATACCACAGTAGCCTTTGAAATGATCAAGATGAGGTTGGATGAGAGGTGGGTAGCATTGGCAATGGAGAAAGTTATTACAGCTTCATACTCTGTTTTAATTAACGGATAACCAAAGGGTTTCATCAAGCCTACTAGGGGAATAAAACAAGGTGATCTGCTTTCACCCTATTTATTTCTATTGTATGCTGAAGGTTTATCTACCATGTTATAGAAAGCTGAAGAACAAAGGCTTCTACGGGGAATACTATCTTGTAGAGGGGGAGTTTGTATTTCCCATTTACTTTTTGCGGATGATAGCTTACATTTCTGCCAGGCTAAGATCGAAGAATATCAACAATTACTCAACGTTCTTGGAAAATATGAAGCTGTATCATGTCAAGCAATAAACAGAGGGAAAACTAATTTGTTCTTCAGTATAAACACAAGGTCAGAAGTCAGGCAAGAAATTTAGACTATGTTGGGAGCTCAAGTCTTATTTGATTATGAACAGTATCTTGGGTTACCTATGGTTGCTGGAAAATCCAAGGTCAACACTTTTAAAGGTGTTAGGGAGAAACTATCAAAGAGAGTAATTGGGTGGAATGAAAAATTTATTCCAAGGCGGGGCGAGAAATACTGATTAAAACTGTAGCCCAGGCAATCCCTACCTACACTATGATTATTTTCAAAATTCCAAAGAACCTTTGTGAGACATTAATGCCATCCTTGCTAGATATTGGTGGGGTTAGCTGACAGATGAAAGGAAAGACCACTGGATTAGCTGGAAAAATTGAGTCAATAAAAAATTAAGGGAGGTATGGGTTTTCGAGACTTACAAGCTTTTAAATTAGATATGCTCGTTAAACAAGCTTGGAGGTTGATTCACCACAACCAATCTCTATTTTTTCAGATATACAAAGCAAGGTACTTCCCAAAGTGTTCTTTTATGAAGGCTGAAATAGGACATTATACTTCCTGTGTACGGAGTTTATTGGTAGCTAGGGAAGTAATATTTGCTGGATCTTGGTACCGTGTTGGTGATGGCAGAAACATAAAGGTGATGTCCATAAATGGCTTCCCCACCCTTCGGTATTAGCTAGATAGATTTCGGCTTCCATGTGTGTTCGAGACCTCATTAATGTACAAAGCAAGCAATGGGACCGCGGGCAATCACAGGAGTTTTTTGCTCCATCCACTCGCCAAGAAATTTTGGCATTACCACTATCAAATTTGGACTTGGGTGATCCGCTCATTTGGCAGTAAAATAAAGCTTAAATTTTCTCTATGAAGACTACATACCAAGTGGCACTCCAGCTTCAGCAAAGGGAAAGAACTTGACAGCCAGGTTGAATGGTAATTCATGGAAAAAGATATGGTCCCTCTGTTAGAAAAACTGGTTTTGCATCCCATATAAAACACACCGTGGAAGCAACAAGTACAGATCTACTTCATTCATGAGAGATAACATGTAATCTTGAATTCTAGAACAAAGAACAGAAAGCGTACCTTCATGCAGTGAAATTCAAAAACAAGACTTGAGAATACCTCTAATCATCATCCCAATTTCACATGATGCCCATGAAGTGTGGTCTCTCAATCAGTTTTTACATATATGTGTTCAAGGGAGAATAAGAGAGTGACTTACACTTACATACACACAATTTTCATACTTCTGAAAATTCTGTATGTTTTTCTCCCTATATATATAACTGATTATTTAATTGGGCTAGCCTTTTGGGCCTACTTAATTGGGCTTTAGTTTGTGGCTTGAGATGGACCAAAGGGAACAACTAAGACTCTAGCTCCAATGGGCCTTGGGCTTATCTGTCAACTCTTGACAAGTTCAAAATTACCATTAATTATATTTAATACCACTATATAAATATAATTGCAATCTAGGCCTTATTAATAAATTATATCATAAGACTCTAATGATATCATTTGACCCCTTCATGAAATATCCATAGTGAACAAAGTCATAATGAACTGTCACTTTGTAAACAACTATTTTATCCTCGAATACCCAGTTTAATCTTTTAGTTATTCACATTTATTAAAATCCGATTTCAATAAATATAAACTTTAGTAACTCCTTACTAAATTGGGTGTCCTGAATAACCAGTTCTCATTAAACTAATCTTAATGGGATATTTTGTGTTTCTATAAAAAAAGATTATGGATTTCATCTTGAGAATATGTGTTTTCTCAACACTACGTGTGGTTACCCAACATACTGAGGTTTTGGCCGTGAATGCTAGATCTCATTCCTGATATAACAAAGTAACCTACATTTCATGATTGGTTTCACTATCTTCTCAGGATTGAGAGTCTATAAAATTAGAAGTCGTGAGATTAATTATTTAGGTGACAGTTGTTGATTGAATAATTAATCTCACAACGGTCTAGTTCAATATGTCTTAACACTTAAGACACATCAACACATCAACACACCAACTAGAAGTCTCCACTTCCATGATCAAGACAAACCATCTTAGTTGATGTGTTATAGTCTTTGCAAATAAAACACCCAAATTTCATCACCGACTACGAACTACGTTTTGAGTTTACAAGGAACTTGTGATTTATATCTTCTGTGACTAAATTACATAAATCACATACGATGCATTTCAATGACTATGATAATGTCCCGTTAATTCATTTATAAATTGTCTTATATAATTAAACAATTTAATTATTTATGACATGCCAATAAATTGGATTTTAAGGCATAAACCCCAACACCCTCAATGTATCCTTTAAGGTTCGAAACTTTGTGTGGAGATCCTGTTCCAATATATTACCAACTAGAGACAATTTACAGAAGACGAGGGTAAATATGGATCCATGCTGCGAGTTCTGTTGTCAAAGTTTAGAAACTATTGGCCATGTTCTTTGGGAGTGCCCTTTTGCTTGGAATATATGGGCATTAGTTCGGGAGAAGATCCAAAAGTGTCCAAATACTGCACTTGATTTTTTCCTTCTCTTCCGTATGCTCCAGGATAAATTAAAACAGAGGGATTTGGAAATTTGGGCAGTCATAGCTTGGGCTCTTTGAAATGCTCGCAACAAGTTCTATTTTGATAAAATCCAACTCCAACCAAGGGCCATTGCTGATGGTGCCTTAGCTTTCCTGACAGAGTATCGACAACTTATGAAGACTCAGAGGAGATCATGATGTGTTTTTCATTTTTGTTGTGGCAATGTAATTCCCCCCCCCCCCCCCCTTCTAGCTTAAGCCTTGAGGGTGGCTAAAGCTGTGTTTGTTTAGCTAACTACCTGGATGTGGTTCCCAGGCAATGTTGACCCCATTGTACTCTTGTTTCTATGTTAGCAATTATACTTCTATCTTTCATCTAAAAAAATGGGCAAATTACAACTTACCTATATGTGGTTTGATTGAAATTTAAATTGCCTATCTATGGTTTGAAATTTGACACTTTACTCACTTGAGGTTAGCTCAGTTAGAGTTCAGTATCTCACTTCTATTAAAAACAAGGCTAAATATGTAATTTCGCTCCATTGCTATGTCTCTTTTCTTTAAAAACACAAAAAACATAAAAATACAAGATTAAATCAGATAAAAAAATAACCTAGCGGAACACTTGCATCATGTGATTTCAAATCACAAGTAGTTAACTTAAATTTCGGTCAAACATTGAAGGGGGCAACTAAAGGGGAAGAATTTGGGCTAGAGATGGCCTGACGGTCATTCACTGTGGGCCGATAGCGGACGGGCCCATCACCTGCCGAATCTCTAAAGATGGATCCAATGTGAAATATCGGCAGGCCCAAAGACCATAAGGAAGGCAGAAAGACCCTTGGTATGAGATACTTGCGTTCCACGTTCGACGTAAGAATCCTATAAGGAAAGGATTCCGTAATCTACGATTCAAAAGGATTCCTATAAGGAAAAGACTTCTACTCCAAGAAAGAGAAGTCCACCCTCTACTACTATAAAAGCCCCAATACCCTCGCAAATCAAGGTACGCATAATTTACCCTCTCTAGCACTCTAGAGTTGTGAGAATATTTTCTGACTTAACCTTCGGAGGGTATTTGGCCAGCACCACACCGGTGCTCTCTGTTAGGTCTTCCTTCTCTGTGTTGTGCAGGTTCACATTCGAGCGCGTAGGTATCGTGTGGCTCACTGGTGAAATTCTCGACCTCATCAGTTGGCGCCGTCTGTGGGAAACGTTAGTAGAGAAAAGCCATACTATCGTTTTTCAGACTTAAGGGTTGCATGGTACTCACTCGCTCGATGGCAACCACCAACGACGTTCAAGGAGATGAACCACCCACGACTGCCCTCGAGAGACAAGTTCGAACTCTCGCTGCCGCGGTGGAACGTCTCACCAAACAAAACAACGACTTAGAAGAACAGCTGCGTCAGAAGAATGCAGAACAGAACGACCAGCAAGAAAAAGAAGAAGGGACCAGCGCTGCAAGAAAAAACCAGGAGAGACCTGAAGGCAGCCATGCCCCAAGCAGACCAGAGAGGCAGAACTTGAGCATGCCATCCCTCACGAATGCGACACCACCACAAATTGCCGCAGAGATGCAGGCGATGAGGGAACAGATGGAGGTGATGATGAACGCGCTCAAGGGGCGAGTTTCCAGTGATCTAGACAATTTAGTCAACCGCACTGACTCGCCTTTCACTGCGGCCGTGAACGCCTTCCCCCTACCCCATAAATTCTGCATGCCACATATAGAAAGCTACGACGGCGTGAAGGATCCTCTGGACCATCTGGAAACATTCAAGACTCTGATGCACCTTCAGGGGATAGCTGACGAGATCATGTGTAGGGCCTTCCCCACAACACTCAAAGGCCCCGCAAGGGTATGGTTCAGACGACTGACGCCGAACTCCATCAGCACCTTCAAGGAGCTGAGTGCTCAGTTCACCACGCACTTCATTGGAGGGCACGGATACAAGAAGTCCATAGCTTGCCTGATGAGTATTAAGCAACGGGAGGACGAGACGCTGAGGGCTTATATAATGCGCTTTAATAAGGAAGCGCTCTCAATACACGAAGCTGACGACAAAATACTGGTAGCAGCCTTCACGAACGGGTTACGAAATGGTAAATTTCTATTCTCTTTATACAAGAACGACCCTAAAACCATGTCAGAAGTACTCTACAGGGCAACTAAATACATGAACGCAGAAGACGCATTGCAAGCTCAAGAGGATAAGCCAAGGAAGAGGGAACGGCAGGAAGAAGGACGAACAGATCAAGGGTCGAAGAGGCCAAGAATAGACGACCGAAGAGTTGAGCGGCGTTCTAAGCCACTCGGAGGGAGGTTCACGAGCTTCACCCCGTTGACGGCTCCAATAGATCAAGTCCTGATGCAAATCAAGGACGAGGGGGCTCTAACCTTCCCCGGGAAACTGAAATCAGATCCCAGCAAAAGATCAAGAGACAAATACTGCCGTTTCCACCGTGATCACGGCCACGACACAGCAGACTGCTATGACTTAAAGCAACAGATAGAGGCCCTTATTAGACAAGGGAAATTACAGAAGTTTGTCAGAAAAGAGAGGACGGACCAGCCACCTCAAGAGCATCAACCCCGAAGGGATAATGAACGTCCAAGACCCCCAATCGGAGACATAAGGATGATTGTGGGGGGAACATCAACAACTGGGTCGTCCAAAAAAGCCTGAAAAACTTACCTCTGAATGGTTCAGAATGTTCAGCTGACGGGCTCGGTACCAAAGATAGCACGGAGAGATAGCCCTATCGTCGGGTTCTCAGAGAAAGATGCACGACGACTTCACCATCCGCATGACGACGCATTGGTCGTCACCCTACGAGTGGGAGAGTATAACTTACACCGAGTGCTGGTCGACAATGGCAGCTCGGCGGACATCCTATATTACCCTGCTTTCCAGCAAATGATGATTGATAAGGAACGGCTGATACCAACGAACGCCCCGCTGGTGGAGTTTGGAGGGACGAGAGTATTCCCATTGGGTGTGGTCACACTTTCGGTAACAGTAGGCGATTATCCTCAGCAGATCACTCGAGATGTGACATTCCTCGTGGTCGACTGCTCATCAGCATACAACGCTATCCTTGGACGGCCTACCCTTAACACCTGGAAGGCAGCTACCTCGACGTACCACCTGATGATTAAATTCCCCACGGAATATGGGGTCGGGGAGTTACGAGGAAATCAGGTGGCCGCCCGCGAGTGCTATATATCCATGCTGGAAATGGATGACCACCAGCACACCATGTGCATAGAAGAACAGAGGGTCGCAACAGAACCAGTAGAAGAACTAGAAGAAGTAACTCTAGACGAGTTAAGACCCAGACGGACAACTAGAATGGGGACATTAGCCAGTCAACCCACACGACAGGCACTAACAACATTCCTAAGGAATAATCAGGATGTTTTCGCTTGGAGCCACGAGGACATGCCGGGTATTGATCGCTCAGTCATAGTTCACAGGTTGAATGTGAACCCCACGTTTTCGCCCGTGAGACAGAAAAAACGAGTATTCGCTGAAGAGCGGGACAAAGCAATAGCCGAGGAGGTCAGGAAGCTACTCGAGGCGGATTTCATTCGGGAGGTATATTACCCTGACTGGTTAGCAACGTGGTGATGGTCAAGAAAGCCACGGGGAAGTGGCGAATGTGTGTCGACTTCACGGACCTCAACAGGGCTTGCCCAAAGGACAGCTACCCATTGCCTCGAATTGATACACTGGTAGACTCAACGGTGAGACACCAACTCTTGAGCTTCATGGATGCCTTCTTCGGCTACAATCAAATCAAGATGGACGAGGCTGATCAGGAGAAGACCTCCTTCGTCACAAGTCAGGGACTTTTTTGCTACAAAGTGATGCCGTTTGGGCTCAAGAATGTGGGAGCAACCTACCAGAGGTTAATGAACAAAATGTTCGGGCACCAGATTGGGAGGAACGTACAAATGTATGTTGACGACATGCTTGTAAAAAGCATTTTGGAACATGACCACTTGAAAGACCTACAGGAGACTTTCGACACACTCCGGTCGTATAACATGAAGTTAAATCCGAACAAGTGCGCATTCGGGGTAACGGCAGGAAAGTTCTTGGGGTTCATGGTTTCCCATAGAGGTATAAAGGTTAACCCGGAGAAGGTTCGGGCCATCATGGAGTTAGAACCGCCGAAAACAATAATGGATGTGCAAAGATTGAACGGAAAAATTGCGGCCCTGAATAGGTTCGTCTCAAAGGCGACGGACAAATGTCTTCCATTCTTCCGTACATTAAGAAAGTCGTTCGTATGGACGGACGAATGCCAGAAAGCGTTTGAGGACTTGAAGAAGTACTTGTCATCCCCACCGTTGCTCAGCCCATCTAACCCTGGGGAAGTACTCTACCTCTACTTGGCGGTTTCACAAGCGGCAGTCAGCGCGGCCCTAATTAGGGAGGAGGATGGATCACAGAAACCCATCTACTTTATAAGTAGGGCGTTTCGAGGAGCGGAAGAAAGGTATCCTCAAATGGAGAAGTTGGCCTTCGCGCTAGTAACTGCGGCAAGGAAGCTCAAACCGTACTTCTAGGCGCACACAATAGTGGTCCTAACGGATGAACCCCTACGGAGGGCCATGAGTAGCCTGGAGACGGCCGGACGCATGGCGTTGTGGACAGTAGAACTAAGTGAATTTGATATACAGTATCGGCCGCGAAATGCAATTAAGGGACAAGCCGTCGCCGACTTCATTGCAGAATTTTCTAGATCAGAAGGCGTGGGGGCAGACATAAAGGCACAATGGAGCATCCACACAGACGGATCCTCCAACAGGCACGCAGGAGGTGCCGGTGTAGTAATCCATACCCCTGACGAAGATAAAATCAAATGCATGATTCGGCTGGACTTCCCCACGACCAACAACGAGGCAGAGTATGAAGCTTTGGTGGCAGGACTAGATCTCGTGAAGGCAGCAGGTGCTGAATCCATGATCATACATTGCGATTCCCAGGTAATAACAAGTCAAATCAATGGCATCTACGAATGCAAAAGTGAGAGGATGAAGAAGTACCTGGAAGAAGTAAAGAATCGGATCGATAACCTCAAAGTAAGATTCGTTCAAGAACGAATGTGCCGACCGTCTTGCGAAGGCAGCCTCGGCAGAGCTTATGCTCGTTCCCGAACAGGTATTGTCATTTGTACAACTCTCCTCGCTTATTGATGACGGAATAAAAGTGCAGGAGGTGAATTCTGAAGATAGTTGGACTACGCCATTAAAAGCATACCTGAAGATGGGTACACTACCCGACGAAAAAAATGAGGCCAGGAAGCTGAAAGTCCAAGCCTCGCGATTTGTACTGATCAACGATATCTTATACAAAAGGGGGTTCTCACGTCCGTACCTGAGGTGCCTGGGTCACGAGGAAGCACACTACATAATGAGAGAAGTGCATGAGGGTATCTGTGGAAACCATTCAGGGGCACGGTCCTTAGTGCACAAATTGATCAGAGCAGGGTACTATTGGCCAACGATGCAAAAAGACGCACAAGCATACGTTAAGACCTGCGACAAATGTTAGAGGTTCAGTAACCTGATCAGGCAACCGACCGAGGAGCTGACGCCTATGACGGCCCCTTGGTCGTTCGCCCAATGGGGACTAGATATCATGGGCCCCTTCCCGATAGCAGCAAGACAGCTAAAATTTCTGGTAGTTGGCATCGACTACTTCACCAAATGGGTAGAGGCAGAGGCCCTGGCCACTATCACGGAGAAGAACCTCCGGAGTTTCGTTTGGAGAAATATTATATGCAGGTACGGGATACCTAGAGTGCTCGTCTCCGATAACGGAAAGCAATTCGATAATGGAGCGTTCAGGAGCTTCTGTTCAGAACTGGGGATCAGAAATCACTATTCGTCGCCCGCACACCCTCAAGCCAATGGGCAAGTAGAAGTCACGAACCGGTCCTTGTTGAAGATCATCAAGACCCGGCTCGAGGGGCCTAAGGGCATCTGGCCGGACGAACTACCGAGCGTCTTGTGGGCATACCGTACTACGACAAGAACACCCACTGGAGAAACACCGTTCAGACTGACGTACGGAAGTGAGGCCGTCATTCCAGCAGAGGTCGAGCTCACGAGCTATCGGGTAGAGAACTACGACAAGGATCACAACGAAGAGGCCTTGCGGCTCCAGATAGATCTGATGGACGAGGTCCGGGCTACAGCAGAGAAGAGGTTGGCTAGGTACCAGAACCTCATGGCGAAATACTACAACTCCAATGTCAAACACAGGGACTTTCAGATCGGAGATCTTGTGCTACGGAAGGTAATGGGAGCTATCAGAGATCCGGCGCAAGGAAAGCTCGGCCCCAATTGGGAAGGACCATACAGGATCTCATCTTGGCAAAGGAAATGGACCTACCACCTCGAAACCATGGACGGACAGAAGCTTCAACACCCATGGAACACAGAGCACCTACGGAGGTACTACCAGTAGGGACGACACGAAGATCATCGACTCTCCCCCAGTTTCTAGTTTATTACTAAGTTTTACTAAGTTTTTATTAGTTCTTACCTCGAACAATTTTTTGGTTATTTAGTTTTGCTATCTCAAGATTCTCTACTTTGAACAATTTTTTCTACAAGTGCCTTTTTAAGCCCAAGGGGGCAGGTACCTTTTCTTCAGCATTATTTTCTTTCAATAAGAGAAGTATTCAGACTCTACTGTGTTTTTTCTACATAAATAAACTAAGTCCACAAAATGGACGGATCATCCCAAGGGATGAAAATCCAAAGTCCACAAGGTGGACAGATATAAAGTAAGTCCACAAGGTGGACGGATCATCCCAAGGGATGAAAATCCAAAATCCACAAGATGGACGGAGATAGAATAAGTCCACAAGATGGACGGACCATCCCAAAGGGATGAAAAATCCAGTCCACAAGCTGGACGGATATAAAACTAAGTCCACGAGCTGGACGGATCATCCCAAGGGATGAAAATTCAAAGTCCACAAGATGGACGGACCATCCCAAAGGGATGAAAAATCCAGTCCACAAGCTGGACGGATATAAAACTAAGTCCACGAGCTGGACGGATCATCCCAAAGGGATGAAAATCCAAAGTCCACAAGGTGGACGGATATAGACAATGTCCACAAGATGGACGGATATAAAACTAAGTCCACGAGCTGGACGGATCATCCCAAAAGGATGAAAATCCAAAGTCCACAAGGTGGACGGATATAAAACAAAGTCCACGAGCGGGACGGATCATCCCAAAGGGATGAAAATCCAAAGTCCACGAGCCGGACGGATATAAATTAAGTGGACGGATCATCCCAGAAGGATAAAAATATAAAATCCACAAGGTGGATGGATATAACCTAAAGTCCACAGGGTGGATGGGTATAAACTAAGTCCACAAGATGGACGGAGATAAACAAAGTTCACAAGTTGGACAAAAATAAAACAGGAGAAGCAAAATCGTCGTCAGGATTAAATAAAACAGACAGATATATTAAATAAACATAAAAAAAAAAAGGTCGACGGACTGAGTATTACTTAAAATAAAACCCTGGAAGGGAATGTTTACATCATAACGGGTATCATGAAACTATTCTCCACATTCTTTCAAAAAAAAAAAACTAAACTATTACAAATTATAAGTCCGCAGCAGGAATGTCTTTCTCCTCGGTACGACGGGCTTGATCCTCAACAGACGTCTGGACAACCACCGTCTGATCAACAACCGTCGTGTCCACGGCCAACTGATTATCCTTTGGATCCCTAGAAGCTTCACGGTTAGCAAGGTTTTCACAAAACAAGTCATCTGTATCATCTGATTGGGCGAGCTGGACGGATGTTTGTTCTGGGGCATTAATGTTGACGGCAGACAAGTCCATTTCTGGGTTCAAAGCCTTCACCTGACGGACGGCGTCATCAAAACCGTCGTTGTATGAAAGGCTAAGCTCGGTTATAAGGGCTTCAGAATCCCGATACTCCCGTATCGCGATCTCCTTAGCTTGACGGACTTCCTTGTCTTTTTCCTCCAAAGCTTTCTTCATGTCCTCCGTCAGCTTCATGTATTCGTCTCTTGCTGTTTCAGCCATTTTGAGTTTCTTATCTTGGACGACCTTCCAGGCCTTCAACTCAAGTAGTTCATCCTCCGTCGCCTTTGCCTTATCACGAACACGGGCTAAGGTCGTCTCGTGGTTGAGACACCGTCCCATGATCCCCTTCGTCATGATCATGGCCTGAAAAGAAAACATAAGTTAAAAAAATAAAAAAATAAAAAAAGAGGGGGAAGACGGAATACACGTCGACTAATAATTTACCTGAGCAATACTGAAAAGCGCCGTCTCTCCCATCGCCTCCGTCGAGTGATTACACAAATCCTCGTAGTCCTCCGTCGTTATGATGGATGAAAGCCTCTCAAGGGCGTACTTGGAATCCTCACGGAGTAGGACGGGTGGCTTCTTCTGGCTTCCCGACGGACAGGTCATTAGGCCCTTACCAGCCCCATGCTTCACGGGTGTGACCGTCTTATCCCCTCCGGCCAACAAGCCAATAACAGGATCCAAAGGAACCTTGGGCTTTTTGGGTGCACGGTCACCCTTGGACGGTTGTTTTCTCTTGATTGCTTGCTTGCTGGAGCCCGTTCCTGTAGGGTTCCCGCCAGTTTCTTTGTTTTTCGCAGCTTGTAGTCTGATAGCTGCTCTCCTTTTTGCATCGTCCATCTCTGAAGAGGTAGACGGGTGTCAAGTAATGAAATAAAATAAAATTGAACCAAGGAGAGTGACGGACTTACGTTGACGGGTGCGTTCTTCGTACTTGATGGCTGCTGGAGTTGGCTCGGGTCCGTCACAGTACCAATGAATAGTCTTTAGGTTGACGAGCTTGGCCCATGTACGTTCGTTCGGTTTGGTCTTTAAGAAAAATTTCTCAAGAAAAGTGAATTCCTCGAGTGTAACTTGAGGGCGCCGTCGGACTGTATAAAAGAAGACGGATGGTTAGAACGTAGTGTTATATGGACTTTGAATAAGTGTTATATGACGGATTCATACCAGATTGGTTTAATATTCCCCAAACTTTGTCGACGGGCATATGATCTGTTTCCCCTGGATGACACATCCAACCGTCTCCCTCAATGAAAAAATAACGGTTCTTCCAATCTCTATTCAAGTCCGGGGTCTCATAGATCACTTTCAAGACGTGGCTCCTAGGAACAAAACTATACATCCCCCGAGATTTGTCTATCTCATCAGGACGGTAGCAATGGAGGAATTCCCTTATCGTTAACCGTCTTCCACCGTCCGTCATGGCCCCGTACAGGACTTCCATTGCAATAAACACCCTCCAGGCATTTGGAGATATCTGACTGACGGATAGACCTAGGTATTTGAGGAGTTCGTGGTGCAAGGAACTTAGTGGGAATCTAAGGCCTGCTTTGAGCATTTGCTCGTACACTCCTACATCATCTACTCCATTATAATAACATTTTTCTGACTTGAAGGGTAGATGAATGGGGATGTGATCGGGTATTTGATAATTGGCTCTAAGGGTGTTAAAGTGAGTTTCCTTGATGGTAGATGTGAAGGAATTCACCGTCCACTCCGGAAACATGATGAACTCCCTAAGTCCATCAGCTCCCACGACGGATGCAATTACTTGATCTTCGTCATCGGCGGAATCCTCGTCTATCTCAACCATCTCCTTATCCTCATTTGTTGAGGACGGGGAAGATGAAGAACTCCTCTCGCTTACATCGTCTGGGTCTTTGTGACCTGACGGGTATACCTCTTCATAGCCCACCCCGTCACGGACAACCGACTGATTACTTGACGCACTAGACATGGCCTACATATAATGACAAAACCTAAGACCCTGACGGTTTGGAAAGAACGACGGAGTCATAGAGTCGGATAAAAATTAATTTATCATATGGATAAAAATATGAGCAAAAAAGAAGACGGATAAAAATTACTCACCGAATTTCAGACGACGGATTAAGTAGCTGGACGGTCAAGTCTCTGGAAAGTATGACGGTCAAGTGTTCTGACAAAGATGACGGATCGCGCTCTGACAATTGAATTTTGGTTGAAAGTGTCAAAATGAGAGTCGAAGGTTTGATATTTATAAGGAAAGTCCACGGAAGACGAAGCGACGCTTCGATCCCACACAATGGCCTGTAGAAGAGTGACGCGTGTCATGAGCCTTTAATGCATTCCAGATCTTGTCGGCGGCACAAATTGCTGAACGATGTAAACCCTAGTACCGTCAACCTTAGTGACTGGAACCGACGACCCACAGTCCTCTCACCGTCACCCCCATTAATGTTTACCGTCACCCCATGCTTTCGTCCACTAAAGTATGACGGACCCATTGGGTGAAGGGGGCAACTGAAGGGGAAGAATTTGGGCTAGAGATGGGCCTGATGGTCATTCACTGTGCGCCGATAGCGGACGGGCCCATCACCTGCCGAATCTCTAAAGATTGATCCAATGTGAAATATCGGCAGGCCCAAAGACCATAAGGAAGGCAGAAAGACCCTTGGTATGAGATACTTGCGTTCCACGTTCGACGTAAGAGTCCTATAAGGAAAGGATTCCGCAATCTACAATTCAAAAGGGTTCCTATAAGGAAAAGACTTCTACTCCAAGAAAGAGAAGTCCACCCTCTACTACTATAAAAGCCCCAATACCCTCGCAAATCAAGGTACGCATAATTTACCCTCTCTAGCACTCTAGAGTTGTAAGAATATTTTCTGACTTAACCTTCGGAGGGTATTTGGCCGGCACCACATCGGTGCTCTCTGTTAGGTTTTCCTTCTTTGTGTTGTGCAGGTTCACATTCGAGCGCGTAGGTATCGTGTGACTCACTGGTGAAATTCTCGACCTCATCAAACATCAAATAGATAAATTGTCAAATTTCAAAGCACAAGCAAGTTGTACTTTGCCCCCCAAAAAAAAAAAAAAAGTTTTTTCCGTCTGTTTTATGAGATGTTCCAAGGCAATTATGTTATCCTTGAAGACCCTAACATAAAATGATAATTTTTGTGTACGGGTGTTAAAAAGAGGACAATGAAAAATTGAAAATGTAGATTATAAGTATCAACTTAAAAATAATAATAACTAATCGCTAATTTGTACTATGCACGGGAACCTACCTATTTGTGAGGTAGACTAAAATAATTTTATAAAATCTTAAATTGATTAAGAAACTACACCATTGCATTATTTTCTCTTATATGACTTCAATTTGTGTTACAATTTGATGAATACAAAAAATTTGTTAGACAGTTTCAGATACTAAAAAAAAAAAAAAAAACTCCAAAATTCAGATATTAAAACTTCTGAAAGACCAAAAAATATTAAAGAATCAGATAATTCACTGCTTAGAAATTATTGAAACAAAACAAAATATATATGACTAAACAATAGAGAAATATAAGATTACATTCAGAGTCTACAAATTATAGATAATATATATGTGTGTGTGTGTGTGTGACTACACAAATTCAAATATATTAAAACTTCCAAAATATCAAAAAAGATATAAATTAAAGAATAAGTTATTGAAACAATTCAAAAAATATATAACTATTCAAAAGAGAAATATAAGAAAAAAGAAGAAGTACACGAACCCATAAAGTAATAAGTTTTAAATTTTAACGGGTTTAAATTTTAAACGAATCTTATTAGCATGTGGCCCACGCTAAAAATGTTAAACAGGAGCCCACGTTGAAATAATGAAAGTCATACCTCCTCTTAATATATCGTATATAAGCTTTCTGCCCAAGAAATTAACATACTTTCATATCGTGAGGTGAAGCAAAAACATATGCAGTGGCAATAACCTTAAATTTCAATTATTGCAAACTTTTTTTTCTTGTAAAAAAACAGTTAAAGAGAGTTTGGTAGTTCATGTACGAAAATTACTTTTTAAAAAATACATGAAAAACCATAAAATAATTTTTTTTTTCTTTTAACAAAGTAGAGGATAAGAAAATAATAGAAGAAGAGCTCATACCTCTACTTGGCTTAAAAAAAAAATATTGGGGTTTGCATTGCTTTTATAGTGTTCATGATTAACCTCGCAAATTTAGAGATAAATTATCAACGTTTGAGTTTGAGTTTAAGTTTAAGTTGGACTTACTAGAGAGATAGAATTTCACTCCTTATTAAGTTTGGACTAAACATAATTAATATTGTTTTAAAAAAATGATAATGATGAGTTTGAGTTTAAGTTAGGATTGTCAGAGAGATAGAGTTTCACTTCTTATTAAGTTTGAATTAAACAAAAACAATTTTATTTAAAAGAAAATGATAATGATGTGGCAAGTTTTGGAGAGGTCTATATATATTGATGATGCCAAAAAATCACCAGTGAGCCACACAGTACTCGTACACTCGAAATATCACTTGCACAACAAAAAGAGAAGACCTAATAGAGAGCACCGGTATGGTGCCGGCCAAATACCTTCCGAAGGTCAAGTTAGAACTTCTCACAACTCTAGAGTGCTAGAGATGGGTTAATTATGCGTACCTTGATTTGTAAGGGTATTGGGGTATTTATAGTAATAGAAGGTTGCCATCCCTTCCTTGGTGTAGAAGTCTTTTCCTTATAGGAATCCTCTTGAATAGTCCCAAACGTGATGGACAAGTCATTTCCTTATAGAGAAGATCTTCATTAATGCACGTATCTTCCGGAATCCTCTTTGTGCTAGGATTCCATTTACCTTAGGATTCTATGGTGGCTAAGTGTGTGTCGCAAGTATTTCCTATCTAGGTTTTTTGGCTGGCACGTGGATGCTCGATCTATCCCTGTTGCATCCGTTCATGCAGGATTCGTCCATAATAGAACTTGCATGTATTGGACCCGTCCTCTATCGGCCCAAGGATGTGGAACCGTCAGGCCCATTTCATGGAGATCCGTCAGCCTAGATTTTATCCTCTTCAGTTGCCCCCTTACCCCATGGGTCCGTCATCTTTGAGTGGAAGGACCCGTGGGGTGACGGTTCAAGGTTCAGGGGATGACGGTTTAAAAGCCTGTGGGTTGACGGTTTCAATATTGTCTCCGTGAACTGTACTCACCTTTTGACAGGTTGTCTGGAGGCCATTTAGTGGTTATTTCCTCGGATCGAGGCGTCGTTTCATCTTCCGTGCACTTCCTCTATAAATATCACGCTCTTCTTCCTTCATTTCTTTACTTTCCGCTGAAACAAGTTGTCAGAGCGCATCCGTCATTCTTGTCAGAGACTACTCTGTTCAATTGCTGGATCCGTCATCAACGCCCTTCCTCCGTTCGATATTAACTTGGTAAGTACTCTCTTTTTCACAGGTTTCTTTTTACTTTTAGATACTCTTTTTATTTTCCTGGACTTTACACCCCCGTCACCCCTTCTAGACCCGTTAGAGTCTTAGGTTTTGTCGTCACGTGTAGGCTATGTCTAGTGCATCAAGTAACCAGTCAATTGTCTGTGACGGGGCGGATTACGAGGAAGTATAACCGTCAGGTTAAAAAGACCAAGAGAGTCAAAGCGAGGAAAGGAGTCCGTCCGCTTCTTCCTCGTCCTCTACAGATGAGGATACAGAGATGGCTGACCTAGAGGGTTCTGATGACGGCGAGGAACAGCCAAAGCCCGTCGCAGGTGCTGGTGGACTTAGGGAGTTCATCATGCTACCGAAGTGGACGGTGAATTATTTCAGTTCTACCATCAAGGAGACACACTTCAACACTCTTAGGGCCCATTACCAAATCCCAGATAACATCCCTATCCGTCTACCCTATAAATCAGAGAAATGCTACTATGACGGGGTAGAAGGTGTCGGGGTGTACGAACAGATGCTGAAGGCAGGACTTAGGTTTCCACTAAGCTCCTTTCACCGTGAGCTTCTCAAATGCCTGGGCCTATCTGTCAACCAAGTATCCCCAAATGCTTGGAGGGTCTTCATAGCAATGGAGGTCCTGTACGGCGCTATGTCAAATGGTGCCAGGAGGTTGACGGTGCGGGAATTCCTTCACTGCTACCGTCTAGATGAAATAGACAAGTCAAGGGGGATATATAGTTTTGTACCTAGGAGTCCGTTGTTAAAGGTTATATTTGAAACCCCAGACTCCAATAGGGACTGGAAAAGCCGTTATTTCTTCCTAGAAGGAGATGAGTGGATGTGCCATCCAGGGGACACGGAACACATGCCCGTCGACACGGCTTGGGGCATATTGCATCCATCCGGTATACGCCCGTCCTAGTGTGAGAACCTTTTTATAACCGTTCAATTTATTACAATTTCTTCAATACTTTTAACCCGTCTTCTTCTTTTGCAGTTTGACGGTGTCCACAAATTGAACTTGAAGAATTCAGCTTTCTTGAGAAATTTTTTGCTAAGTCCAAGCCAGAGGAAATGACTTGGTCCAAACTAGTCACACTTGATACCATCCATTGGTATTGTGACGGACCTAAACCAACGCCAGCAGCCATTCGGTACGATGCCCGAATTTGCCAACGTAAGTTCGTCGACCTCATTTTGCTTGAACGGTTTTAATATTTTAAATTAGTGACTAACTTCATCCGTCCACCTACACAGAAATGGACGACGCTAAGAGAAGGGCAATAATTAAGGCACAAGCTGCCAAGAATAAGGAGACCGACGAGGTAGATCCCAAGGGGATAGGATCAAGCAACCCGTCAATCAAAAGGAAGCAGCTGTCCAAAGTAGACCGTCCTCCCAAGAAACCCAAGGTCCCTTTGGAGCCAGTTGTAGGGCTAATGGATGAAGGTGCTAAGACGGTCACCCCAGCGAAGCATGGGGCTGGCAAAGACCTTATGAAGGCTCCATCCAATAGCCAGAAGAAGCCACCCGTCCTCCTTCGAGAAGACTCCAGACATGCCTTGGAAAGGATGTCATCTATCATGACTTCTGAGGATTACGAGGACTTATGTAATCATTAGTCGGAGGCTATAGGGGAGACCGGTCTTTTTAGCATTGCTCAGGTAACATCCAGCCATCTTTTCACCCATCCATATTTCTTTGTTTAAAACTAATTCATCCCGTCTTTCAGGCCATGGTTATGATGAAGGGGTTAATGGGATGGTGTCTAAATCATGAGACGACCCTTGGCTGTGTTCGTGAGAAGGCACAACTTACGGAGGATGAGCTGATCGAACTAAAAGCCTGGAAGGTGACCTAGGAGAAGAAACTCAAAATGGAGGAAGAGACCAGGGACGAGTACTTCAAGCTGGCGGAGGGTTTGAAGAAGGTCCTGGAAGACAAGGAAAAAGAGATTTGCCTGGCGAAAGAGGTTGCAGTATGAGAGTACCGTGACTCCGACGCCCTTTTGTCAGAGCTTGGAGTCTCATATGGTGACGGTTTTGATGATGCCATCCGTCAAGTGAAGGCCTTATATCCAGAGCTGGATGTGTCCACAGTCAACATTAATGTCTAGGAGCAGACGTCCGTTCAACCTGTTCAATCTGAGAACACGGATGAACTTTTTAGCGATGATGCGCCGGTCAATGATGCCCCTGGTGACAAGACGGTGGTTGAAAGCCAAGGTGAACCTAAAGATGGTCAAGCCCGTTATGCTGAGGAGAAGGATGAGACCCCTACTGCAAATGTGTAGTTAATTATTATTTACATTATATATTTTTTATTGTCATATATTTTTTATTTATGTAAGAATATTTGGAGAACAATTTACGATCCCTCCGTCATATTTTGAACTATGTAAACATTTCCCTTGTGAGGGCTTTTTACTATATCTGTTTAAATTTCTCTGTTTATGCTTAGTTCGTCTACCATAGCACTTTGTTTGTGGAATGCATCCGTTCACTTTTTTACGGGATTTAATTAAGACCGTCCTATTCTGTTGGGATAGCCGTCCACAACGGACTTATTGACCAGCAGTTTATATTCGTCCACATTGTGGACTTTGTGTGAATTTTCATCCTCTTGGGATGATCCGTCCACTTTGTGGACTTTGGTTTGTATCCATCCACTCTTTGGACTAAGAATTTTCAACCTCTTAGGATGGTCCATCCACTTTGTGGTTCTTAGTTTTCTATCCGTCCATTTTGTGGACTTTTGTAAGAATTTTCACCCTCATGGGATGATCCGTCCAGTTTGTGGACTTTGGTTTTTATTTGTCCACTCTTCGGACTAAGTAAGAATTTTCATCCTCTTGGGATGATCCGTCCACTTTGTGGACCTTAGTTTCTATCCGTCCATTTTGTGGACTTAATAAGAATTTTCACCCTCATTGGATGATCTGTCCAGTTTTGTGGACTTTGGTTTGTATCCGTCCACTTTTTGGACTTTGTAGGAATTTTCATCCTCTTTGGATGATCCGTCCACTTTGTGGCCTTTAGTTCGTCCACTTTATGGACTTGGTAAGAATTTCCAGGTAAAAAAACATAGTTGTGTCTGAATATTCCTTTTATTAATTAAAAAACCATGCGTTTGTAGAAAAATACCTACCCCCTTGGGCTTAAAAAGACACTTATTATAGCAAAAAATTGTCTAAGTAAAACTAGTAATCTAAGTAAAACTAGGAACTGTAATAAAACAAAATAAACTGGGAAATTGGTCAGCGTCGTTGTTCTTTATATTGTCTCTACTGGTAGTATTTTCGTAGGTGCTCCGTGTTCCATGGGTGTTGTAGCTTTTGCCCGTCTATCGTCTCGAGGTGGTAGGTGCCCTTCCTCTGCCATGATGCGATCCTGTAGGGTCCTTCCCAGTTGAGGCCGAGCTTTCCTTGTGAAGGATCTCTAGTGGCGCCTATGACCTTCCATAGTACAAGATCTCCAACCTGAAAGTCTCTATGCTTGACATTGGAGTTGTAGTGTTTTGCCATGAGATTCTGATACCGTGCTAACCTTTGCTCCGTTGTTGCCCGGACTTCGTCTACCAGGTCGAGCTGAAGGCGTATAGCCTCTTCGTTCTTATTCTCGTTGTAATTCTCTACACGGTAGCTTGTAAGCCCTACTTCTGCTGGGATAACGGTGTCACTCCCATAAGCTAGTCAAAACGGTGTTTCTCCAGTGGGTGTTCTTGCCGTAGTTCGGTACGCCCATAAAACTCTTGGAAGCTCGTCTGGCCAGATACCCTTTGCCCCCTCGAGTCAGGTCTTGATGATCTTTAGCAAGGATCGGTTCGTGACTTCAACTTGCCTATTGGCCTATGGGTGTGCGGGCGAAGAGTAGTGATTGTTAATACCCAGCTCTGAACAGAAGTCCCTAAATGCGCTGTTGTCCAATTGCTTTCCGTTGTCAGAGACAAGTACTCTGGGTATCTCGTACCTGCAGATGATATTCCTCTAAACAAAACTCCGAATGTTCTTCTCTGTGATAGTGGCTAGGGCTTCTGCTTCCACCCACTTAGTGAAGTAGTCGATACCCACCACTAGAAACTTCAGCTGCCTAACTGCTGTTGAAAAGGGGCCCATGATATCTAGTCCCCATTGGGCGAACGGCCAAGGGGCCGTCATGGGGGTTAGCTCTTTGGATGGTTGCCTGATGAAATTACTGAACCTCTGACACTTGTCGCAGGCCTTGACATAAGCTTGTGCGTCTTTCAACATTGTAGGCCAATAATATCCTGCTCGGATCAGCTTATGCACTAATGACCTTGCCCCCGAGTGGTTTCTACAAACACCCTCGTGGACTTCTCTCATTACGTAATCCGTTTCATCGCGGCTTAGGCACCTCAAGTACGGTCAAGAGAATCCTCTTTTGTATAAGATATCTCTTATTAGCACGAATCGTGATGCTTGGACCTTCAACTTCCTAGCGGCATCCTTCCCTTCTGGTAAAGCGCCAGTCTTTAGGTAGGATATCAACGGCGTAGTCCAATTGCTTTCAGAATCTACTTCCTGCACATTTGTTCCGTCGTCAATAAGTGAGGAGACTTGAACAAATGATAATACCTGTTCGGGGACAAGCATAAATTCTGCGGAGGCAGCTTTTGCTAGATGGTCGGCACACTCGTTTTCCTCCCTTGGGATTTGAACGAATTTGACTTCGAGGCTGCTGATTCGATTTTTCACCTCCTCTAGATACCTCTTCATCCTTTCATTTTTACACTCGTAGCCTCTATTAATCTAACTTGTTACCACTTGGGAGTTGCAATGTATGACTATGTTTTCCGCACCTGCTGCCTTTGCGAGGTCTATCCTGGCCACCAATGCTTCATATTCAGCCTCGTTGTTGGTCGTGGGGAAGTCTAGTCGGATCATGCACTCGATCTTATCCCCCTCTAGTGTTTGAATTACCACACCGGCCCCTCCTGCTCGCCTATTGGACGATCCGTCGGTGTGGATGCTCCACTGTGCGGCGATTTCTGCCCCCTTGCATTCCGATTAAGTAAACTCAGCGATGAAGTCAGCCACCGCTTGCCCTTTTATCGCAGTTCGCGGGCGGTACTGTATATCAAATTCACTCAGCTCTACTGCCCATAAGGCCATTTGTCCGGCAGCCTCAGGGTTACTCGTGGCTCTTCTTAGGGGCCGATTCATCAAGACTACGATGGTATGTGCCTGGAAGTACGGCTTTAACTTTCGTGCTGCAGTTACTAGAGCGAAGGCTAATTTCTCTATTTAGGGGTACCTTTCTTCTGCTCCTCGGAATGCCCGACTTATAAAGTAGATGAGTTTTTGAGATCCATCTTCCTCTCTTACTAAGGCCGCGCTGACCGCTGCTTGCGAAACTGCTAAGTAAAGGTATAGTTCTTCCCCTGGTTTGGATGGGTTGAGCAATGGCGGAGATGAAAGGTATTTCTTCAAATCTTCAAAGGCCTTTTGGCACTCGTCCGTCCATTGGAACGATTTTCTCAAAGTGCGGAAGAAGGGTAGACATTTGTCCGTCGCTTTCGAGACGAACCTGTTCAGGGCTGCAATTTTGCCATTCAAGCTTTGCACCTCTCTGACCGTCCTCGGTGGTTCTAGCTTCATTATGGCCCGTATTTTCTCCGGGTTAACCTTTATACCTCTTTAAGATACCATGAAGCCCAAGAATTTCCCCGCTGTCACTTCGAATGCGCATTTGCTTGGATTCAGCTTCATGTTATATGCTCGTAAGGTGTCGAAAGTCTCCCGGAGGTCGCCTAGGTGATCGTCTTCGCGCATGCTCTTCACCAACATGTCATCAACATAGACTTGTACGTTCCTCCAAATTTGGTGTGCGAACATTTTGTTCATTAACCTCTGGTACGTCGCCCCCGCGTTCTTGAGCCCAAACGAGATCACCTTGTAGCAAAAAAGTCCTTGGCTGGTGACAAAGGAGGTTTTCTCTTGATCAGCCTCCTCCATCTTGATTTGATTATAGCCTGAAAAGGCATCCATGAAGCTCAGGAGCTGGTGCCTTGTCGTCGAGTCTACCAAGGTATCTATCCGAGGGAGTGGGTAGCTGTCCTTCGGGCACGCCCTATTGAGATCCGTGAAATCGACATACATTCACCACTTCCCATTAGTCTTCCTGACCATGACTATGTTCGCTAACCAATCGGGTTAGTAAACTTCTCAAATGAAACCTGCTTCCAGTAGCTTCTTGACCTCTTCTGCTATCGCCTTGTCTCGCTCCTAAGCGAACACTGGCTTTTTTTGTCGGATGGGTGAAGACGCGGGGTTCACATTCAACTTGTGAACTATGACTAAGGGATCAATCCCGAGCATGTCTTCGTGGCTCCACACGAACACGTCTTGATTCATCCTAAGGAATGCTGCGAAGCCTTGACGTATCGGCTGGCTGGCCAACGTCCCCATCCTAGTCGTCCGTTCAGGCTTTGATTCATCAAGGGTTACCTCCTCTAGTCCTTCAACCGGCTCCGCGATGGTTCGTTGCTCTTCTATACACATGGTCTACTGATGATCTTCCATTTCCAGCATGGCAATGTAGCATTCACGTGCAGCCACCTGATTTCCTCGTAACTCGCCGACCCCGTAATCCGTAGGGAACTTGATCATTAGGTGGTACGTTGATGTCGTCGCCTTCCATGATTAAGGGTAGGTCGTCCGAGGATAGCATTATAAGCGGATGAGTAGTCGACCACAAGGAATGTCACATCCTTAGTGATCTGCTGAGGATAATCGCCCACTGTTACTGAGAGTGTGACCGCACCCAACGGGAATACTCTTGTTCCTCCAAAACCAACCAGCGGAGCATTCGTTGGTATCAACTGTTCTCTGTCAATCCTCATTTGCTGGAACGTCGGGTAGTATAGGATGTCTGTCGAGCTGCCATTGTCGACCAACACACGGTGCATGTTGTAGTCTCCCACACGTATGCTGACAACAAGCGCATCGTCGTGCAGGTGGTGAAGACGTCGCGCATCTTCTTCTGAGAACCTGATGATGGGGCTTTCTCTCCGTGCTATTTTTGGCATGGATCCCGTCAACTGGACGTTCTGGACCATCCTAAGGTAAGTCTTTCGGGCCTTTTTGGACGACCCAGTAGTTGTTATTCCCCCTACAATCATCCTTGAAGAGGTGAATCCGCTCTCTCCTTACTAATGAACTTCTGAAATTTCCCTTGTCTGATAAGGGCCTCAATCTGTTGCTTCAAGTCGTAGCAATCGGCCGTGTCATGACCGTGGTCGCGATGGAAGTGGCAATATTTGTCTCTGGGTCGCTTGATTTGCATTAGGACTTGGTCTATCGGGGCAGTTAATGGGGTGAAGCTTGTAAATCTCCCTCCCGGGGGCTTAGAGCGCCTTTCATCCCTTCGGTCTCCTGTTCTTGGCATCTTTCGCCCTTGGTCCTGCCATATGTCTTCCTGTCGCTCCCTTTTCTTGGCTTTTCCTCCTGAGCCAACAGTGCGTCTTCAGCAATCATGTACTTGGTGGCTCCGTAGAGTACTTCCGACATAGTCTTTGGGTCGTTTTTGTATAAAGAGAACAAAAACTTACCCTTTCGCAACCCATTCGTGAAGGCTGCTACAAGTATCTTGTCGTTGGCTTCATCGATTGAGAGTGCTTCCTTATTGAATCGGGTTATGTAGGATCTCAGCGTCTCGTCTTCTCGCTGTCTGATGCTCATCAAGCACGCCGTGGACTTCTTATACCTATGTCCCCCAATAAAATGCATAGTAAACTGAGCGTTTAGCTCCTTGAAAGTGCTGATGGAGTTCGGCGTTAGTCGACTGAACCATACCCTTGCAGGGCCTTTCAGCGTTGTAGGGAAGACCCTACACATGATTTCGTCTGCTACCCCTTGAAGGTGCATCAAGGTCTTGAAGGTCTCTAGGTGATCTAGAGGGTCTTTGACTCCGTCGTAACTATCTATCTGTGGCATGCGAAACTTATGTGGTAGGGGAAAGAAATTGACGGGGGCAGTGAATGGTGAGTCGGTTTGGTTGACTAGGTCATCAAGATCACTGGACACTCGTCCCTTGAGGGCTTTCATCATGACTTCCATATGTTCCTTCATCGCCTGTATCTCCACGACAATAGGAGGTGAAGCCGTATCCATGAGGGATAGGAGGCTCATATTTTGCCGTTCCGGTCTGCTTGGGGCGTTGCTACCTTCGGGCCCCTCTCAATCTCTTCGCACGGCACTGGTACCTTCTTGGTCCTCCCTCTGATTATTTGGTGCAGCGTTTTTCTGGCGCAGCTGTTCTTGTAGGTCGCGATTTTGTTTGGTGAGACGTTCCACAGCAGCGGCGAGAGTTTGGACCTGTCTCTCGAGGGCAGTCGTGGGTGGTTCCTCTTCTTGGATGTCGTTGGTGGTTGCCATCGAGCGAGTGAGCACTATGCAACTCTTCTGTCTGGGAAGCGATAATATGGTTTACAAATCGCAATGAAAAGTTTCCTTCCCCACAGACGGTGCCAACTGATGATGCCAAAAAATCACCAGTGAGCCATACAGTACTCGTACACTCGAAATATCACCTGCACAACAGAAAGAGAAGACCTAACAGAGAGCACCGGTGTGGTGCCGGCCAAATACCCTCCGAAGGTCAAGTTAGAACTTCTCACAACTCTAGAGTGCTAGAGAGGGGTTAATTATGCGTACCTTGATTTGTGAGGGTATTGGGGCTTTTATAGTAATAGAAGGTTGTCATCCCTTCCTTGGTGTAGAAGTCTTTTCCTTATAGGAATCCTCTTGAATAGTCCCAAATGTGATGGACAAGTCATTTCCTTATAGAGAAGATCTTCATTAATGCACATATCTTCTGGAATCCTCTTTGTGCTAGGATTCCATTTACCTTAGGATTCTATGGTGGCTAAATGTGTGAAGCAAGTATTTCCTATCTAGGTTTTCTGGCTGCCACGTGGGTGCTCGATCCGTCCCTGTTGCATCCGTTCATGCAGGATCCGTCCATAATAGAACTTGCACGCGTTGGACCCGTCCTCTATCGGCCCAAGGATGTGGAACCGTCAGGCCCATTTCATGGAGATCCGTCAGCCTAGATTTTATCCTCTTCATATATATATATATATATATATATAACCATTTAAAAAAAAAAAAATTCAATGTCCCCACCAAGCTATTCAATTATTGATTTACATTATTATAACAATAACATATCAGAGGGAGGGTGTGATTGGGTCCTGACAGTGTATCTTTCACAACGTGATAGGAAACTTTGGACATTAATGGCGGGGTCTACCAAAATCTTATCCATTTTGACATAAAGGTTTCTGTCCTGTAGTGACGTGAGGTCTCATATAAATAACCATGAGATCATTCAGGAAAAATAAAACATAAAAATAATAAAAATAAATCGCCATGAGATTCATGGTGTAGAGACACAAACGAATAAATAAACATAAACATGCAGAAAAAAACATGAGATCCTGCTGGCACAACTATATGGATCCGGATTCTCTCCATTTCTATTTGAAATGGAGAGTGTCCATTTTATGGACAGGATTCGTTTGAAATAAATCTAAGGCCTGAAGCATGCCACGTCAATTAAAACCCAATTGACTTAACTCAGCAAGTTCAACCGGGGTTAGCTGTAAAGGTTAATACTGAGTTGCTACCACTTTACTCTTTTTTTTTTTTTTTTTTTTAATACCTCGTCTCTTTGGATTTGGATGCTGAACAATAAACATAGAACAAAGCAACTGAATGATCAAAGAAGTATAATATTGTTCCTAGCAACTGGATTCTCTAGCCTCACCGGGTGATACTACTGAGAGAAAGATCAGGAAGCATGTTGTTCTTCCAACAAAATTTGATCAAGTTTTGCTTCAAGTCCCAAATAATCACAAATATTTTCAAGCAATGAATGGAGTGAGTCCACTTTTCTCTTTATTTTTACATTTGAAGATGAAAATTTTCAGCTGTGTGAAAATTTTCCACTCTTTTTTTTTTTTTTTTTTGTTCCTAGTTCTTTCGATACCCATGTGGATTTCTATGATGACTGTGAATAGATTTTGATGGAATGATGTAGATTATATGAATCATGTATTAGGTTTTTTGGATTCCATGGTCAATAAAGTACACAGCGTAGGTTCATTCGTTTTGCATTCCAATTGTTTGATAAATTGTCCCATTGATTATGTGATATGTGCTTTCCGTCTGCAATTGAGTACACACGTTACACATGTACCCAAAAGGTGTGATTAATGAAAGAAAGAGATAGCGCACTCAGTTCCCCACTGGAAGATGATAAAAAACCTTACCTATGTGCTATGGCTAAAGGAACAAAATGAACTGTGACTGATTAATCAAAACTTTGTACCTATTTATAATTTATTGTGTAATTTGGGTTTTGTTATTGTCAACAAAAATTTGCCAACAACCAATATTTTGTGGACAAATTATCACACACAGGTCCACATTGCATACTATTCAATTCCTATGCAAATTTGCATTTGTTTTTATAAATAAACATTACATAATTATGTTACACACAAGTTGTCATTACATAACATATATGGAAGCTATTATATATCCTTGCACCTCTCACAAACACTTATCATTATATAACTGTTACACCATTATCATTGAACACTTAACTTAACAAGATACAAATTTGAGTACACTTTGTACATTTGAACATATAACCCACAAATAGGATTCTGTCTTTGATCAACTGATTGGCATGAAAAAGGAAGTTTTAACATGCCTTCTTCAAATGTTGGTGTGTATAGACACTTCCACAAGGATTGCCAGGGTTTATGACAACCATAGCAACAATATTCTCATCAGCAAGAGCTTCAACACCTTCAATGTCAACCTCCCAACCCTTTTCGGGAATGAGATCAAAATAACGGACTTCAAGATTGTTAGATGAGGCATGAGCATCATAGGATGGGAAGCATGGTATTGGAAGCAGAATGTTGGCACCCGAGCAAGCAAGGACCATCAGTGTTACTTCAATTGCTTGGATGCAGCCAACTGTGAGAAAAACGTCATCTGGCGATAACGTGTATGGAAGATCACGAGACAGATAATCTGCGATAGCTCTGTTACAATTCAAGCATTAAATTAAATTAGATTAACATTGAATACATGACACAATGCAAATAGACATCCTCTGTTTATCTTTTTTCAATAGACTTATAGCATTAGTATGAAAGTTTGAAAATGGCCAATACATTTTCCATTGAATTGAGTGAGCATGATCATCTTGTTGACGGTTGTACAAAAGAAGCTAACCATCAACTTGTATAAATACAACGTATACACTACAATAGGGATTTTTTATGAATGCTGATTCGATTGTAAAATTATTCCATATCTGGGCCGAACATCAAACAAACTCAGCTATAATATCACCTACCTAAATAAAAAATCAAAGCAAATTTGGGGAAAGATTCACAAGCTTAATTATTTTTCTTTCATTAATCACACCTTTTGGGTACATGTGTAACGTGTGTGTACTCAATTGCAAATAGAAAGCATAATCAACGGGACAATTTATCAAACAATTGGAATGCAAAACGAATGAACCTACGCTGTGAACTTTATTGACCATGGAATCCAAAAAACCTAATACATGATTCATTTAATCTACACCATTCCATCAAAATCTATTCACAGTCATCATAGAAATCCACATGGGTATCGAAAGAACTAGGAACAAAAAAAAAAAAAAAAGTGGAAAATTTTCACACAGCTGAAAATTTTTATCTTCAAATGTAAAAATAAAGAGAAAAGTGGACTCACTTCATTCATTGCTTGAAAATATTTGTGATTATTTGGGACTTGAAGCAAAACTTGATCAAATTTTGTTGGAAGAACAACATGCTTCCTAATCTTTCTCTCAGTAGTATCACCCGGTGAGGTTAGAGAATCCAGTTGCTAGGAACAATATTATACTTCTTTGATCATTCAGTTGCTTTGTTCTATGTTTATTGTTCAGCATCCAGATCCAAAGAGATGAGGTATTTAAAAAAAAAAAAGTAAAGTGGTAGCAACTCAGTATTAACCTTTACAGCTAACCGCGGTTGAACTTGCTGAGTTAAGTTAGTTGGATTTTAATTGACGTGGCATGCTTCAGGCCTTAGATTTATTTCAAACGAATCTTGTCCATAAAATGGACACTCTCCATTTCAAATAGAAATGGAGAGGATCCAAATCCCAATTATATGCCTGGCTACTTTATTTTATTATTGTATTATTTTTGTCTCTACTTTGCTGCCTGAAATGGACCAAATGGAGCGTCAGTACAGCCCCAAAATGGTATTTTACACCACCAACTGACAAAAATTGACCATTACCCGGAGTGCTAGTTGTAAGATATTTTACAACTCTGCTACGGTATGGCAAGGTGATATTTTTTTTAAAATAATATTTTATTAGGTTTTGGGTTCTATTTGAGTATTGGATTATATTATTTTATTGTATAAATATATTATTTTAATTTATTGTACAGTAAAATAAAAGTTAAGATGTTAAGTATATTGTAAAATAATATGATATAATAGAAAAAATTAGCTTTTAAAATAATAAAATAAAATTAGTAACCGGGTATAAATGCTCCTAGGCACAAGCACATTTATCTAGTGTCAACCAGTTATATCTTCATATAAGTAATCATCTGTCAGCTTTCGAATCTGGAGGCCTTCTTACAATTGTCATTCCACCACCAATTTGGTGGATTGATACTTTGCATAGTCCACCTAATATCACTCGTCAATTTAATGCCTACTAGTAGTTATCTGTTACTTTTGAATTTGGAAACTTGAAAGAATCAAATAGGGAGATGAAAACGGAGGCTTACCTTTACATTCGGCTTTTTAGGCTTCATCCTCTGATGCAAAGGTCCCAAATCAAAATTCTTGTGATCAGTTAGAGACTATATGTCCATCAGCTAGCAAAATAAAGTTTATAAAGCTCTACTTGACTGAAAATTATACTGGCTTAAAGAGTGTAACTCAATGCCATTGCATATAAAAAGCAAAAAGTAAGTAACCTTGAACATGCTTATGATAATCCTTTCTCATCAGTGTAAAATGAAAATCCTACAGCATTTGAGAGGGAGGAGGGGGGGAATCTTAAGCTGCTTCACGAAATGAGCAAAACGCTAATGATGGTTCAATTAATGGAACCATCAAATGGCCTCAATTAGGCTCATGAATTAATGCATCATATGTAACACTTTAATATATTTGATGATGCCAAAATCGTTAGTTGGGTCACTCGTCCAATTCGGAGCATTAGACAATCTTGTAGAACCTGCAAGATAAAAGAGAAATAGATCGAAGAGACTACCGGGTTGTGCTCGGTAGAGGAGCCTCTGATGCTTAAGTTAGTATCAGCCCATATATTTCGTATATAGATGGTGTTTTGTAGTATTTTGTAGTAGTTTTTTACATACCTTAGCAAAAGGACAGATTGTCTCTTTTATAGGTAACTTAGGTAGCTGTTGGACATAAATGAGGGTGATTATTACCCTAATTGTAACGTTCTTTGTCTTGATGGGAGGGTTTAAGGCTTTTGATGATCATTATTGAATGTGTTGGGTGGTTACTCATCTATCCTAGATGGCCTACTAATGACGCAATGATTGTCCATTAAGGTGGACAACCTTAATAATTTTTATGGACTCATCAATTGCCCCCCATTCCCAAGTCTGATTTTGCTTTGTGCTAGTCAGGCTTTGGGAATATTCTTGACTTGTTTAGATTCAGACTTCTTTATCTTCAACTACTTTCTTCTTCAAGAATGGTAGTATTTTTGCGACGACTTCTTAGTATCTGCCTTTTGAAGGTCTTTTTAGATGTTCAAGGGATCATAGCTTGATCTTGAAAGTGAGCTAATTTCTTTGGACGATCATTTTTTATCACTGCTGAAGAGTAAGGTAATTTCTTTGGACGACTATTTTTTATTACTGTTGAGGAGCGAGGTGATTTCTTTGGACGACCATTTTTTATCACTGTTGATGCTTCTTCTTTTATTCATTTTCTGGTTGTCACGTTTGATATTCTTAATTTGCGTGTGACTTGCATTTGTTTGAGAATCCTTGTTTGCTTACACTCGTCTAAGGGTATTTAGTCACTTAGCCACTTTTAGGTGACTTACATCCAGTTTTGAAGCTTCGTCATTTAGACTTCGTCAGCGATTTACATCAGTCTAGCGGAATCTTGTCCATTTTTCTTTTTTGGTGACTTACATCCATTTAAGGAATCTTGTCACTTAGGCTTTGTCAGTGATTTACATCCGTCTTGGCAAAATCTCATCACTTAGCCATTTTTTGGTGACTTACATCTATTTAAGGAATCTTGTCACTTAGGCTTCGTCAGTGATTTACATCCATCTTGGCGGAATCTTATCACTTAGCCATTTTTTGGTGACTTACATCCATTTAATGAATCTTGTCTCTTGTTGCTAGAAAGATTCCTTGACGCTATGTCATTTTGGACCTTCTTGAGGCCATGTTGATATCTGCATTAAGTAGCACATGCACTTGCCAAGACTTGGTTAGACAAGAATTTTAGAACAATTCATATATAAATAATAAGTTACCAATAGCCTAGGTGGACATTTTTCTTATTTCCTCGTAATCCTAGAATTTTACCTCTTTTGTGTTCTGTCTAGTAATACATACATTTTTGCATGAAACCTTACTAGGTGTAAATTTTTATAGAAGAATATAAAAGAGACAGAAATAAATGTGTTACCTTAAATGACGACATTATTTTGTCACATACCTCGATCTTTTTATTGTTGGGATCTTCTTGACAAACTCTTCTCTTTTCAAGATGACGAGCTCCTCTCTTTTCAAGATTTTTTTAAGCTTAACATGATACTTCATGTCTAAGGCCTAGATCTTTTTTGCCTTCGATTTTTTGAAGGCATAAAAACTAGGCCATGTTGTTGCCCTCGTTCAAACATGAAGAGTGTAATTCTCGTTTGTTGATGACTAGAGGAATGCTCTATCATGATTAGAACCTTTTTTTTTTTTTTTTTTGTGCGCTTTGACGACTATGGTCATTGCTGTTTGTAATAGAAATTTCCTCTTCCTTCTTCTTTAATTGTATGCTTAAGTCACTTCAAAAGTGCTGGCTGCATTTTGTTAGGAATGACAATGTACAAATATGCAACTGCATGCTATACAATTATGGATGTCATTTGACGAAGTGCATTCTATATGAATCATAGAGAAGTATTCTATGACATATAAAAAGTAAAGCTTTTTGACTATATGCTTCTTTAAACTGATCTTTGTTAGGTGCTTGCACAGTAAATAATTTTAAAAGCAATTTAAAAAGATTTTGGTGAGTTGACGAAGATAGTGGAAATTTTTTGAGACTTAAACTCATGACTATATTGTGAACACGATCATCTTATCATTCTAAGTCTAGGAGATTTAATAGAATTTCTCAGATTCATGACGATGGAACATATGCTACTAATAATATAGTCATATTAGCTGTGATAATTGTGACAATTTTATAGCGATATTTTCAACATGATTTATATGAACATATTTGTAGATAATCATGCAAGCTTGATATGCACTTAATTCTAATAAGATAATATTTGGCATGGCTAATTAAAAAGAAATAAATAAATGAGTTACCTCGACAAAAGACCTTAAATCACGATACTATTGTGTACGTACCTCGATCTTTTCATTGTTGTAACTTTTCAGTGTGTTTAATGATATTTGCCATTATGATAAACAGTCATCATATTTATCATGGTAAACAGTTATGATCTTATTTTAAATTTCGTAAATAGCTAGGTTTTTTATTTGGTAATAATGATATTTGTCATTATGCCTAACACTTGACTTCAAACGTTGTTGCAAATACTTGGAGAGCTAAAAGGAAAAGAAAATTTTAAATTTGACCTTAAGGCCCAAGAACTGGGCTGCATTGTTACTATATTTTGTTCTAGCTATTTGAAGATGTAGATATATCCAGAGGGTTTGCCCTCATTCAAACATGAAAGGTACATTCCTTGTTGGATGATGACCAAAAGAATGACCTGTCATGGTTTGTACCTGTATTTTTCTTCCTTTGGGCTTAATCTTAGTCCCAAAGGGAAATCTTCATAAAAATTCATGTCTAATTTATTAGAACAAAATTTAGAAACTTATAGACCAATGCCTATGAATATGTATGGATAGAGATGAGGTAATATACTAATGATAGAAAATTATGTATAAAATTGTAGAGTGGTCCCAAAAAGACATTGCTACTCTTTAAAATAAATGAGTAGAATGAAAGAAATAATTAACTGGATAATTTATTTCATAGTGCAGGGTGACAGCAATTCAATTTTGGAGGAATAAATATGGAAAATACCATCATCTTAGGTGTGATATTTTCAAGATATGAAATTTCATAATCAATTATATTGACACCTCAAGCCAAGGTGGCTACTAGTAAACTATAGGCCATTTATGAGAAACTTGTGTCTCATTTTACCTTCGTCGATTATATAGCATAGCATATATTTACAAGGATGACAACCTTATGAAATGATAAGAGGTCATGATATGGCTGCATATAATTCACGGAAGGAAATCAGTACAAACAAATAAGGGAATAAATTCTTGTATATATTCCAGCCCATATGACATGCATGTGTGCATCGGTTGCCAAGTCCGTTTTATAGCAATAAAGTATGTAGAAATAGCCTAACATTTCATTTGCTTCATTCTTTTGAAGGTGCAAGTTCTAGGACACGTTGTTCGTTCAAGGTTATATTTCCTTCCTTTAGGGACAAAGGTTATGCCAGGTGCTTCTATTATTACATGCCTAATTGGTTACGCATATACTACAATTTAAAGAGAGTACTTATGCTTGACATGTGACCTATCATCGTACTTTCACATTCAATAAATATTCAAGCTAATGTTTTAACATCACGTCTCTTACATATCATTGTGTGAACCATTATGTAATAGACATATAGCATACCGATATTTTTTTTTTTAAAGAAATATTCATGATGCTATGAAAAGAGTCTAGGCTTTTCCATGGATTTTGGCCTTGGTACAAATTTACCTTATAGCAGTGTCAACAATTATATATAGATAGAGATGGGGTGGTATGATGCTATCATGTCACATACCTCTAATCTTCTTTTTAGCAAGCTATTCTTGATGAGTTCTCATTCTTAATCCTGTGGACTTGAGAGTATATATATAGTCGAGATAGTCTAGTTACTCTAGTCTAGTTGTACTACCTGTACCCTTTTTGTGCAAAGTGTTAGACTAGGAGCAACGATATCAATAAGGAAATTCACAAATAATATTAACCACAAATGTATAAAAAAATTTCTAACTTAAGGACTGTGGGGCCTAATAATCTGGTAACCCCGGCCCAACTTATATCCGGCCCAAGGCCCGTGCCGAGGATCAAGAAACGCCCAAGGAGGGATGCAGATAGCCCAAGCTTCCAGGAAACATCGCCGAGGACGATGTTGTCCTCGGCAGTCCGAGACCGTTGAAGGGGGAAGTAACTAGCCACCAGGAGCGGCCTTCCCGAGCATCTAAAGAGAGAGAGAGAGTTCAACGTGTCAGCCATGGAAGCGTGGTGGAGGAGCAAATCCAGGATGAACTGTCACCTCCACATTAAATGCCCACAACTAACGTTCTGGCCGCATTAATGAGGAGATGACCCCTGAACAGTGCTGCCTTGGTTGCTGCAACCCACAAGAAGAATGGGAAGGCGGCTGATGGGACAAGCACTCAAGTAGCGGCCTGGTTGATCAACAAGTGTAGGGCTAAGATCAATTGAGAGGGGGTATATAATGTAAGGAATCCCTCTGGAAATGGGACGGGAAATCTGAACTATAGAATACTGTAGCAATTTGTATCCTCCCAAACACCCTTGTAATCAGTCTCTAAAGAAATAATAAGAACTTTAGGCTCCCGAGAGCAAGGCCGAGGAGCATCATTGCGCATATTAACTCACGTTCAGGCTATTAAATCCATATGCAACCATGCATGGCCGTTGCATCCCTCATTAGGGCCTAGTTCTTGAACCCACTCTCTACAAATTCATTGTACTGGGCTAACTGGGCTTGAGTCCACTCTCTCAATAGCAGAAGTGCTCAACCCCGGTCCCTACAATTGGCGCCGTCTGTGGGAAGAACTTGTGCGTTAGTAAGGACCACGATTAAGCATGGTAGGATCGGGCACTCACCAAACAGGTCCTCATCAACCTGAACCGGCCAAGCCCCAGCACTAGGGTGACTTTGCCAACCCTGAGCGCGATCGAAATGAAGAGAATGGAAGATTCCGAGAGGGAAGTGCGCACGCCACTCAAACCAGCAGCAGCTACTCGCGTAGAGACAGTCATGTGCCACAGAGACAAAATAACAACCGGGTCATACAGCCAAAGAAAGGTGCAAGCCACGTAACCCAAGGGCAGAACAATGAGCAGGCCATGTAGCGGGAGATAGATGACCTGAAGAGGAGGCTACGCCATGCACAACGAAGGCGATCTCAATCTAGCCCCGACTTGCCCTCTGACGATGAGAGCGACGAGGACTATAGGCGAAGATCGAGAACTCCTCCGAGCGAGACCTTCTCCCATGAAGAAGAGCACTACCGGAAGCGCAAGCGCAAAAGCCCATCCCCCAAGGGCTTGGGGTACGATGCCATGAGCAGGGCACTGGACCAACTATCCAAATCGCCCTTCACACACCATATAGAAGGGGCTACACTTCCTCAACGGTTCTAGCAGCCAACCTTCTCCATCTATAACGGCAAAACGGACCTCGTGGAGCATGTGAGCCAGTTCAACCAGAGGATGGTTGTTCATTCCCAGAACAAGGCGTTGATGTGCAAGGTTTTCCCTTCCAGCTTGGGCCCAGTGGCGATGAGGTGGTTCAACGGCTTGAAGACGGACTCCATAAGTTCATACAGACAGCTAACCCAGGCCTTCGGCTCCCGCTTCGTTACCAACAGCATAGAGCCTCGGCCCTTGAGCGCACTACTGTCTTTGACCATGCACAATGGGGAAACTCTAAAGGCCTACTCGGGTCAATATTGGGAGGTGTACAATGAACTGGAGGGCAAGTACGACGACGTCGCCATCGGCACCTTCAAAAACGGTCTCCCAGCTGGACATGACCTAAGGAAGTCCCTAACAGGCAAGCCTGCCACCAGTGTGCGCCGACTGATGGATCATATCGATAAGTACAAACGGGTGGAGGAAGACCAGCTACAAGCCAGAGGAAAAGAGAAGGCCATCCCTCAGGAGAGGAAGGATCCCAGGCCGGACCGATACAATAGTACCCGCTCGAGAAGGGACTTTGCAGGGCAATCTAGAGCGGCCAACACACAGGCTGTCCACGCCACATTCCGAGAACCAATACACAGGGTGCTGGAGAAAATCGAGAATGAGCCATACTTCAGGTGGCCGAATAAGATGGTGGGAGAATCCACGAAGCGCAATCAGAACCTTTATTGCCAGTACCATAGGGACCACGGACATACCACGGATAACTGCAGGAACCTCTAGAGCTATCTGGACCAGCTAGTCCGAGAAGGAAGGTTGAAGCACCTTCTACATCACCCTGGTGACCATCAAGGCCGGACCAAGCAGGAGCCCTAGAGAGATAACGCCCTAAGGGCGCCCGCAGGGACGATCAATGTAATCTTGGCGGCACCAGGAAGAACAGGCACGCGCCCTTCACAAGTGTTGTCTATAGCCCAGCGACCTGCCGAGGAGTCCCAGCCAGAGCCGAAAAGGGCCAGGAGAAATTTTCACCCGACCTTGAGCTTCTCGGAGGAGGACAAGATTGGGACCACCCAGCCCCATGATGACGCTCTAGTGATTACACTCAGGATTGGGGACTACGATGTGAGAAGGGTGATGGTGGATGGTGGCAGCGCGACCGAGGTCATGTACCCAGACCTCTATAAGGGGCTGGGGCTAAAGCTAGAGGACTTGACGCCCTATAGCTCTCCCTTGATGAGTTTCGATGGGAAACTAGTTATCCTAAAGGGCATGATCAGGCTGCCTATCCAGACCGGCCCAAAAGTGGTAGAGGTGAACTTTATAGTGGTGGACACCTACTCCCCTTACACGGCCATCGTAGGAAAGCCCTGGCTCCACACCTTGGGGGGCGTTGCCTCCTCCTTGCACCAGAAGGTGAAATTCCCCTCAGGGGATCAGGGTCTAGAGATCTGTGGTTGTCAGCCCACAGCAAAGCAGTGCATGGTGGCTGCCATATCACGCCAGCTCGACGCACAGCCCTCGACTACTACTGAGGAAGGCTTATAGCAATCAAAGACTCCAGTGGCGCCTCCTGGTGCAACTGCCGAGGAAGCAAAATGTGAGGATCTGGAGAAAGTGGCAATTGGTGGCAATCCGGAGAAGTTCTTTCGGGTCGGAGCTCGGCTGCCTCCCAAGGAGCAAAAGGAGCTAGTCGAGTTCCTCAAAAGCAATATTGACGTGTTTGCATGGGATGCCTGTGATGCCCCAGGAATTGATCCATCCTTCATCTGTCACCATCTCAACGTCAATCTGTCCATAGTGTTTAAGAAACAGCCGCCCCGACGCCCATCGAGAGAGCACGCTGATGCAATTAGGGAAGAGGTGAATAAACTTAAGCGTGCAGGGGCTATCAAAGAGGTCTTCTACCCTGAATGGTTGGCCAACACTGTGGTGGTCAAGAAGAAAAGCGGAAAGTGGAGGTTCTGTGTGGACTTCACCGACCTAAATAAGGCATGTCCAAAAGACCCGTTCCCCATGCCTCGGATTAACCAGTTGGTGAATGCAACCACGGGCCATCCTCAGATGAGCTTCCTAGACGCCTTCCAAGGCTATCATCAAATACCACTGGCCCTGGAAGATCAAGAGAAGACAGCTTTTGTGACGCCCGTCAGGAACTACCACTACAAAGTGATGTCGTTCGGTCTGAAGAACGCAGGGTCCACCTATCAAAGGATGATGACGAGAATGTTCGAGTCGATGCTGGGCAAGAGCATCGATGTCTATGTTGATGATATGGTGGTAAAAAGTAAAGTAGCGTCTGAACACTTGGGGGACCTCGACCGCACCTTTGACGTCCTAAGAAAGCACAAGCTGCGCCTAAATGCTTCCAAATGCTCGTTTGGCGTGGGCTCTGGCAAGTTTCTGGGGTACATGATCACCCACAGGGGAATCGAGGTTGATCCCGACCAAATCAAGGCTATTCATAATTTGAAGCCTTCGCAAAACCCCAAGGAGGTCCAAAAGCTTACTGGAATGATCACGGCCCTTAACCGATTCATTTCCAGGTCGGCTGACAAGTACAGGCCCTTCTATCTCCTGATCAACAAGTGGAAGGGATTTGAGTGGTCCGAGGATTGTGTCATGGCCTTCCAGCAACTCAAGGAGTACCTATCCCGGCCGCCTATCATGTCCAATCCTGAGGCCGACGAGGTCCTATACGCATACCTTGCTGTAGCGCTCCACGCTGTGAGCCTGGTACTAATACGGGACAACAATTACGTTCAAAAGTCAGTTTATTACGTTAGCAAGTCGCTGCATAAAGCGGAGGTCAAGTACCTACCCTTAGAGAAAGCCATACTAGCTGTGGTCCACGCTACACGAAAGCTCCTCCATTATTTCTAGGCTCACACGGTGGTTGTCCTAACCCAACTACCCTTGAAGTCTGTACTCCGAACCGCTGATTACACAGGAAGGATCACAAAGTGGAACACAATTCTGGGGGCTTTCGACGTCAAATACATGCCTCGGACCTCCATAAAGGGTCAGGTTCTCGCTGATTTGATGGCCAAGTTCACTGAACCAACAGTAGAGGTGGCACCCGAGGAGAGAAGCATTTACGAAAAATCAGTCGGAGCTGTCTCCATCCCGGGGTCACCGTGTTGGAAGGTATACGTTGACGGCGCGGCAAACCAGAGGGGTTCTAAAGTGGGGCTAGTCTTAGTATCCCCTGAAGAGCATGTCATAGAAAAATCTCTGAGGCTCGGGTTCTCGGCCACAAACAATGAGGCCGAGTATGAGGCATTATTGCAAGGGATGGTCATGGTGCAGAAGATAGGAGGAAAGTCGGTGAAGGAGTTCTCGGATTCGAGATTGGTGGTAGGCCAGGTAGAGGGAGAGCTAGAGGCCAGAGATTCGAGAATGCAAGAGTACCTGAGCCAGGTCAGGCGGTGGCAGTCGAAATTTGGTCTTTTCAACTTGTCTCATATTCCCAGGAATGGAAACAACCATGCTGATTCATTAGCCACACTCGCCACTTCCTCGGCAGGGGATCTGCCTCGGATCATACTTGTGGAACATCTGGAAAAAGCGAGTGAGGTGGCAAAGGGCACGGTCTGCATCTATCAAGTTGAGGTGGGTCCCAGCTGGATGGACCCCATAGTGAGGTTCCTCAAAGATGATGTTCTACCCGAGGAGAGGTCAGAGGCTGAAAAGATACGAAGGAATGCTTATCGGTTCTGGTTGTCCGAGGACCACAAGTTGTATAGACGCTCTTACTCTGGACCATACCTACTGTGTGTCCACCTCGAAGCAGCCGAATTACTGCTCGAGGAGCTGCACAAGGGAATCTGTGGGAGCCATACAGGAGGAAGATCCTTGTCTCACCGAGCCGTCACACAAGGATATTGGTGGCCGGGAATGCAGAAGGAGGCCCTGGAGTATGTCAAGAAGTGTGACCAATGCCAAAGGTTCGCCCCAAATATTCATCAGCCTGGGGGGTCCTCAATCCTTTGTCCAGCCCATGGCCATTTGCCCAGTGGGGCTAAGACATTATAGGGCCCTTCCCCAAAGCGCCTGGGAATAAGAGGTATCTGTTGGTGGCGACAGACTACTTCACCAAGTGGGTCGAAGCTGAGCCACTAGCCAACATCAGGGATGTGGATGCAAAGAAATTCCTTTGGAGAAACATTGTCACACGATTCGGGGTCCCTCATACCCTCATTTCGGATAATGGACTCCAATTCAACAACAAGGCCTTCAAAAGATACTGTTGCAAACTTGGGATCACAAACAGGTACTGTACTCCAGCCTTCCCTCAGGGGAATGGACTGGCTGAGGCTGTTAACAAGGTCATCGTCAATGGGCTTAAGAAGAGACTGGATGACGCCAAGGGGAGATGGGTAGAGGAGCTGCCACTCGTTCTTTGGACATACCGGACTACGCCATGGCAGTCCACGGGGGAAACACCTTTTGCCATGACTTATGGCGCCGAGACTGTGATCCCTCTGAAGACAAACTTCCCGACGCTAAGGACGAGCTCTTTCACTCTAAGCAGTAATGATGAGCTGTTGGGAAGGAGCCTAGATCTGGTTGATGAACGAAGGGAGCAGGCAATGATCTAGCTAACCTATTACCAACAAAAGCTCAAGCAGGGATATGATGCCAACGTAAAGCTTAGACCACTAGCACCGGGGGACCTGGTGCTGAGGAAAGTTGTGGGGGCTGCCAAAAACCCTTCTTAGGGAAAGCTGGGGCCCAACTGGGAGGGGCCATATCGAATTACCTCGATAGTGGGGATAGGTCCATACTACCTAAAGGACCTAGATGAAAAACCTGTACCCCGCCTGTGGAATGTAAATAACCTGAGGAGGTATTATTATTAATAAAAGTATCCTTTTTCTTGTGATTCAGATTTTATGTCTATTATGATTATATATCTTATGTTTTGGCGGCCAACTAAAGTACCAGACTGAACCACTTCAAGAATAACCTGGGTACTAGACTGAACCAAGGTCTTGCATGATCATCGGACTCAAACCTATGGAGAAACTAACCACTTCAAGACAAACCTGGGTACTAGACTGGACCAAGGTCTTGCATGGTCCACGGACTCAAACCTATGGGGAAACTAGATACTTACAGGGGGATCTAAGTGTTAGATAGAACCAAGGTCTTGTACGCTCCTCGGATTCAAACCTATGGGGAAACTAGTTACTCACAGGAGAATCTAAGTATTAGGCGGAACCAAGGTCTTGCATGGTCCTCGGACTCAGACCTCCTACGAAACTTGCTGCCCTCAGCAAAGGCATAGATAAACACAGGCCCACGAGCATCGCTCAAGGCATTCTAAAGCGCATTGAACCTAACCCCTTAGCATAGTCAGCAACTAATAGCTTTCCTAAGTATTTTTTACTGTTTACAGTATCTAATTCAGAGTGAAAATCATGTTGAGCTTCTAAGATTGTGAAACTAATGGTTAAAGCCCAGGTTGTGTCACTAGTAAAACTCATCACAATGATAATTAACGCATAAAGTAAAAAATATGAATGAATGAGAAATGAATGGTTCATACATTCAACTTAGGAGTAGCAGTACAGCGCTTAAAAAAAAAAGAAAAAAAAAAAGAAGCAACAACAGCAAAAGCAGAAAACAAAAGGCAAAAGCTAGCTAAAGCAGCCTAGTTCTTCAACGTGAGCTCTACTCCCCCTTGGGAGGCTGTCTAGAGGTGTCCTCGGGGTCCTCAGAGCTTTGACCAAGGGGAACTGCCTGCAGAGGCATCACCATGAGAGCTGTCTCCTTGGTTGGAGGGGCAACTCTAGGAGGGTCTCCCTCGGCAGGAAAAGCCTAAGGGCCAGCAGCAGGGACCTGAGGGCCAACAAAGGACTTCACCATATCTGGGGGTGCTTCCAAGTGACTGGTCTCCCCTTCCTCTGGCACCTTCTGATGCTCGGCACCCTCGGCAGACCTATCGGTGGAAGTGGGATCCTTGGCAGCATCGGCCCGGTCCCCGTCCGCCGCTTCGGGCGCGATGTCGGCTTCAGAAATAGTGGAGTCAGCCTCTCGGATAGCAGGAGGGTAGTACACTTTCTCGGCCCTCCTGAGGTCAGACGAGGCCTCGACCCCCGCTTGGTTGAAGGCCTCTTCCCAAGTCTGGGAGCAGTAGCGCCAGCATACTTCAGGGACTTGAGCCTTAAGGGCAGCCTCAGTCTTAGTCACTCCTTCAGCAAAGGCCTCCTCAGCTTGCTCTCTAAAGCCTTCGGCCTCTGTCCGCGCAGACTCAGCCTCGACTTTAGCTCTCAAAGCCTTGTCCCTGGCCTGCTCAGCGACGCTCTTAGCTCCCACCGCCTCGGCCAACTGCTGCTTTAAGTCAGCAATGTGTTCCTTAGCAATCTGCAGTTAGCCCTCAGTGTCTTGAAGGCGCCTCGTCTGGTCGACAGCCTGCTTTTGAGCGCCAGCCAAGCCTGACACCGCGCTATCTCTGGCCCTCATCACCTCCTTTAGAGCCTCCCTCACCTTCTTGAGGTCGCCCTCGGATTTACTAAGGATCCGCGTGGCATCCAGGCGGTTGTCACGCTCTTGCTCCAGGGCCCTGCTCTGTTTATTGGCCTCCTCTTCCAGTCTATAAATAGCCTAGACAGCCTGCAAATTGAAATAAACAAACAATAGGTATGGGAACCGAGGGACAAAATCAGCAAACTCTCAAGCGGCGGATTGCTTACCATGCCCAAGTACCTCTTCATGCTGAAGATGACCTCCTGCCTCTTCAGGCCCTCCAATTGAGCCATATCGGCAGGAAGCAGCAGGGATCTCTCCAGCGCATCAGTCACATAGACGCCTTCACCGCCCCTAAAGTCCCTGAGGGAGGCATTATCCATCAAAGGCTCCCCATGGAGCATGGGGGCAGGGAGCCATGCCTGGGCCTCGGATTGCACGGCCACCTCTCCCCTTTGGCCCTTGTGCCCAATTTTCTGCTGCTTAAGGGGGCGCCAAGCCTCGTCCTCCTCGGGGGAAGAACGAGTCTTCTCGGCTCCCATAGGCCCTTTGCCCTTGGGGTCCCTATTACGCTTGGGATCAGTAGGCTCGGGCCTCGACGGCAAGCTCGGCTGAAGTGGAAGGGGTGGAAGCTTGGACTGGGAAGAAGACGACCTAGTCCAAACGGACTGAGGCTTGGATGGCGAAGGAGGAAGCTTAGGTTGGGACTTCCTCGGCTCGTCCCTCCCTGGCTGACCTTCAAGCAGGTCAAGTAGGCTGGTCTAGGGCTGCCTCTTGAAACCCATCTCGGCCTGGGGAGAAGTCCTCGCAGAGAAAAGGTCGGCCTCAGTCAAATTAGGATCGCCCAGGTCACCAGAAGGATCCTCGGACGTGTGGGCTTGGTCAAATGCACCAGATTTGTCCTCGAATGGACTCAAATCAGCGACTTCTTCCCCTCCTTCTAGCTCTTCTCCCTCGGCTTCCGCAACTTGAGTGGAAGTGGAGGGTCCGGCCAACGGAGCACCTTCAGGAAACAAAAACCCTTGCTCCACCACAGTTATCTCGCGAAACCGTGGGTCGCCGGCTTTGATCACGTACTTCGAAGCCGGAAAAGACTTCTGGGTCAGATCATACCTGAGGATCTTGTGAGCAGCCCTGACTTGATTGTCGCCCTTGTTCATGAAAATCTCCACCCTAAGAATGGATTGCAAGTCTTCCTTGTTGACCAACTGGAAATGCCTTTCGAAAGCGTACGGATCTGTAGAAAGAAAAACAAACTCCTGTCATCAACCGAGCAAAGCGGACTTACGACAAAAAAAAAGGGAAGCCAGACCCTCTCCTACTCTGAGTACCCCACCTGGTGTCCTCTCCTCCATCAGACAGTTAAGGCCCTCGTGCCACTCCCCAGACACGATGAGAAAGTCTTTGTTCAGACCCTTGCTGGACTCAGGAAGACACTGGATAAGCCAGACCTTATCGTCCCTCGTCTTCATATATTAAGACTTACCCTTTAGCTATTGGAGGTTGTAGCACCAATTTACATCATGGTGGGTCAACCTCAGCCCCATCTTCTCATTTAAGGCGTCCACACAACCCAGGATCCTGAACACGTTGGTGGCGCACTAAGTGGGGGGGGCCAACCCAAAATACCTAAGGTAACCCCTCATTACCGGCCCCATGGGGATCCTCATACCGCCTTCGAGGAAGGCGATCATGGGAATGACGACCTCCCCCTCCTTCCTTCGAATGCGTCATTCCCCTTCCGCACAGTATCTCAAGCCCACGTTCCTGGGAATCCTATTATCGGCGATGAATTTCTCCATCGCCTCTTCAGACTCAACTAATTTCTTAAATCTACCCATCCCCAACAACGACTAAAAGAATCTAGAAAGAGCAAGGGAAAGAAAGGAGTCAGAGAAGAAGTTTGAGCTAGAGAGAAAAAGACTTACAGAAATGAGGAAAAGCTCCTCAGACAGGCTTTTTGTGCTGAAAAAGGCGTGGGCGTAGTTGGAGATTTGATCGAATTCAGTGAACGCGCGCAAGAACTCTTGAATGCCAAAGTAAAAAGGCCAATCGATTCGAATGGGTATTTATATCCCCAACTAAAAGTAACCATGCGAGTTTCCCCGCCCATAAAGCTGGAGAAAACCCAACCGTTCGATTAGCATCACACCGTTGAACGTGGGGAGCATAGAGCCGCCAGAATTTAATGAGGACACGCTCCCCGTACCGAGGTGCCAGGAACGTGCCTTGGACAGATGAAGGGACCCTGGCGCTGACAGAAAATAAGACGTGACAAGCCATTACAAGGACCCGAAGACATCAAAATCCTCCTCTCCGTCCGAGGAGCCGGACAGCAGGATTTCGAGGGGCTATTGTGGGGCCTAATAATCTGGCAACCCCGGCCCAACTTATATCCGACCCAAGGCCCGTGCCGAGGATCAAGAAACGCCCAAGGAGGAATGCTGATAGCCCAAGCTTCCAGGAAACATCGCCGAGGACGATGTTGTCCTCGGCAGTCCGAGACCGTTACATCGTCCTCGGCAGTCCGAGACCGTTGAAGGGGGAAGTAACTAGCCACCAGGAGCGGCCTTCCTGAGCATCTAAAGAGAGAGAAAGAGTTCAACGTGTCAGCCATAGAAGCGTGGTGGAGGGGCAAATCCAAGATGAACTGTCACTTCCACATTAAATGTCTACAACTAACGTTCTGGCAGCATTAATGAGGAGATGACCCCTGAACAGTGCTGCCTTGGTTGCTGCAACCCACAAGAAGAATGGGAAGGCGGCTGATAGGACAAGCACTCAAGTAGCAGCCTGGTTGATCAACAAATGTAGGGCTAAGATCAATTGAGAGGGGGTATATAATGTAAGAAATCCCTTTGGAAATGGGACGGGAAATCTGAACTACAGAATACTGTAGCAATCTGTATCCTCCCAAAAACCCTTGTAATAATTCTCTAAAGAAATAATAAGAACTCTAAACTCCCGAGAGCAAGGCCGAGGAGTATCATTGCGCATCTTAATTCACGTTCAGGCTATTAAATCCACATGCAACCATGCATGGCCGTTGCATCCCTCATTAGGGCCTAGTTCTTGAACCCACTCTCTACAAATTCATTGTACTGGGCTAACTGGGCTTGAGTCCACTCTCTCAACAGTAGAAGTGCTCAAACCCGGTCCCTACAAGGACAATATATGTTAATGCATCTATGACATAGCATAATATCCCTTAGAGTGTTTACATTACTCAAATATATTTTGGAATTCCTTCTCAAAATTAAAGCAGCCGATATCATTTAGAAAAGTTTGGAATAGTGGGTCATGATTATTATTTGTGAATTCATAATCAATCATATGCTCATGGGATTTCTCCTAAAAAGAGAGCTACTGAGAAATATTTCTTCCACTACTTGCATACATTAGTGTATAACATATGAGATATATATATATATATATATATATTGACGAACTATAACATATGAGATATTGATCAAAAGAAAACAATGTTTTGCACATGTAATTAATTAGTTGTGCTTGTGCATATGCTAAAATATAGAATTTAGGCATGTCGTGCTCCATTTTAAACCAGCAATTAAGGACTTCAAGCCCCAAAATATCTGGTTTCATGCTTTTAAGTACCCAAAATTGGGATCTTTAAACTTTGGAAAGTCAAAAAGCAGCTTCTCTTATTTTTAAGCTATAAGGCAAATATAAAATTGACGATTTTTCTTGAAACTTTCCTTTAAAGATTCTAGGTTTTTGATGGAATAATAAGAGGGACTATCTTAAAATCATTTAAGATTGACATTAAAAAATAGGCCTATTCCCATGCAAATAAATTACACTCGATGAAGTGTTTAAAAGGCTTTGAATCCCAATGTGTTAGCCTATTCCTTTACGGATGTGAACCATGTGGAGTTCTTGTGTGAGATAAATAAAATGCATTATTTGAGTTATGGTGTAAGAGCAAAACTGATTTGTGATTTGCCTATGATTGGCCTTGTGAACAATAAGCTTAGAATGGTTTAAGTCCAAACTAAAAATCATTTGAACTTCTAGTGAGGGCTTAATTGTGTTTTAATTATGTGGCTGTTCGAATTGGGACAAATAAAATTGGGTAAATGGTCGCAGTTTTCTACCCACCACCTTTGGCGTAACAACATTTATGGGACATAAATTTTGATTTGATTCCATATGGGATACACTCATACACATAATTCTTCTCCGCAACAACAGTTATGGTAAATATTTCAAAAGAATTTGATTTGTTTTGTATCTTCTACCATTTTAATAGTTGACTTCCTTAATTGGTACCATTCTTTATTAGGCAACTTTCTAGTATACTTTCTAGAAATTACGTTGCCTAATGCAATAATGAGAATACAATTAAAATTATATACACGGCAGCTGGCTTTCCTCAACCGTTTTCTTCTTTTTATTTTTTATTTTTCTTAAATTTTGTAGACAATGAATGGTCTTTTAATGTGGCAAAACCGTAATGATATTTGTTTTTATGCAAAAACTTGTATTTTCAACTGCAATTTGACCTCACCTCTTTAATACCCAAAATTGGGTTAAGCTTGGTAGGTCAACATACAACCGGGCTTATCCTAAATCTAAAGCCGGTGAGGAAAGCATTTTAATTTAGAAAATTTTTAGAGTGAGGCAATCCAATATTTTGAAAGCAGTTTAGCATGAAATAAAAAAGAAGCCACATGCCAAAACAATCATATAAACACTATTGCAACTTGCAAATATTTGGAGAGCCAGAACGAAGCTAGAACGAAAATGCATAAATCTGACCTTAAGACCCAAGAGCTGGGTCATACCCTTGAGGCCTGTTGAGGTCGCTTGAATTTTGTGGTTGTCTTTTGTTTAGTCCATGCCTCACAATGAGCCACCCACATGATTGCCTTCACCTTTAGACCCAAATGGATGTTATGTTTCTCTGTTTTAGCGATGTGGACCCTAAATTTAAAGGCCAAAGATTTGAGACATTGTGTCTTGGCTCTCACATCATCGTCTACTTGTTTGGTTGACAAGTCATGCTTTAAAGACGAAGGTGTCTTCGTGATGCCTCTTTATGTCCCCCATCTCAGCCTAATCGTAGATTAATGGAATGAGCATGGGCAGAATGAAGAGATGATCACAGGGTACTATCCTGTGGGGTACTCTTAGATCGGTCCTTAATTTTGTATTTATGATTCTCCATTGAACTGAGTGAACCCTTTTTTGTAGGAATAGCTAGATGACTAATCACATTCCCACAGATGACACCAAACTGATGATGCCAAAATCGTCAGTTGGGTCACTCGTCCAATCTGGAGCATTAGACAATCTTGTAGGACCTGCAAGATAAAAGAGAAATAGATCGAAGAGACCACCGGGTTGTGCTCGGTGGGGGAGCCTCCGATACTTAAGTTAGTATCAGCCCATATATTTCGTATATAGATGGTGTTTTGTAGTATTTTGTAGTAGTTTTTGACATACCTTAGCAAAAGGGCAGATTGTCCCTTTTATAGGTGACTTAGGTAGCTATTGGATATAAATGAAGGTGATTATTACCCTAATTGTAATGTTCTTTGTCTTGATGGGAGGGTTTAAGGCATTTGATGATCATTATTGAATGTGTTGGGTGGTTACTCATCTATCTTTGATGGCCTACTAATGACGCAATGACCGTCCATTAAGGTGGACGACCTTAATAATTTTTATGGACTCATCAATACTGATCAGAAGAACATGAGATAGGGAAACACTAATAAGCATTAATAATAATGCTAAGATTTGGCTTCAAGCAATCATGTCTCTGTCTTGTTTACAGATGATTAAAGGCATACACATACAAAAACAATCTCAAGATTAGTTATTTTATGACTGACCAAAAAGTAGAAAAGGCAGGACTTGAGTACACATACTTCCACCACTTTATTTGGAAATAAAATCAAACTACACTACACATGAATGTTGATTACCCAAAAAAGGGTTTTGAAGCGCATATAACCAAAAATTAGCATGATGGCCTTTCTAAGACACATGGGTGTGCCAAGTACATATTTTATGCTACCATCCCTACCATCAAAGTTTTGAAAGTCAATCTATGAAACATTCTTTGGTAGCAAAGATGCTTCATAAGTTAATAGGTTCCACAACCCATCCCCGTGCACCTTAGACCTTTTCTCCTCATAGCCCCTACTTCATCTACAAATCAAATATTATTGACTATCCTGTTACCAAAATAAATGAAAAATTGAATTATCCCACATGAAACAAAAATCTGAATTTCAGAACCTCTTTGTATATAAAAATTTGGAATCCTTCATCAAATCCCCCATAAGAACTAAAATCTAAAATTTTAGAACCTTTTTGTGCATTATTAGTTGGTGATAGTGAACATTAGGCAATTTCATGCAATCCGTTATATCAAAGGAAAAATAAAGAATAACTAACTCTGACATACCTTATCTTGCTCAACTAAGTCAGTAAAAAATTTAAGAGATAATTACAGATTACCCACCTGTGGTTTAACCCGAATTTAACTTACCTACCCATGGTTTCATTTTTGACACTTTACCCACCTGTGTTTCCCTCCGTTATTACTCCGTAACCCACCTCCCTTTCAGATGATACTCTAACACATTTTTTATCAAAAACAAAATCCAAAATAGATTAAACACTCCTCTCTCTCCCAAAACACACTCCTAGTGAAAATGTTGTGTGGAGTTTGATTTGATTGATTCTTCACTCAATGAATATGCCTTTTCTTTTCCAATTTGATGTCTTGCATGTTTAAACACACAAACCCAGCAGATCCACCACAACATACCCAACGCCGGCAACAACGAGATCTAAACCCAGCCAAAAACTCAAATCCAAACACAAACCACCGTGAAACCCATACCAAAATCACAAAACACACACACACACACACACACACATCAAGCAAAGCATGTTCAAATTTGTCTTGAGAACATAACTCCAACACAATTCGCGGAACAATTTTGATACCTTATCAAACGGCAATGAGAGGGAGCTTTCCACTGAATGGAACATACTTTCAAGTTAATGAGGTATATGCTGATGATGAATCAAGCCAAAACCCAATAAATGTTCCTAGGGAATTGATATGGCGTCTAGAAAGGCGAACTGCATACTTTGCAACTTTAGCAACAACAATACTTAGAGGTTTATCAATAGATGAAATTCAGACTTGCTTTATCAGAGGGTTTATTTGTGTGAGAGGACTTGACCGAAAAACAAGGGCTCCAAGACCTCTGGCGAAAAGATTCCACCGTTCAACAAGCATGATCGAAAAGTCAAAAACAGAGGAGTAGGAGATGACTGCAAAACCAGCCAAAGGATTGCAATATTGACATCTGCTTGCCAGAGGTCCCCAGATTGTATTATAGACAATTTCGACCAACAACATCTATGGTGCCAGTTTGTGATGTTCTTCATGTTTGTGTATGTTCTTCATGTTTGTGAATTGTGAGAAACTAATACCATATTTTAATCTTGTTTTTTTTTTGTTTTTTTTTTTTTGTTTTTCTTGTTTTGGGAGGAGAGAGATATAAAATAGGTGTAAAAAGACTTATTTACCCCTCTTTTTTAATAGAGGTGAGTAACTGAGACTAAATGGAAGTAACCTCAGGTGGGTAAAGTTTCAAAAATGAAATCACGAGTGGGTAAGTTAAATTCGAGCTAAACCACAAGTGGGTAATCTGTAATTATTCCAAAATTTTAACTTCAATCATGTAGCTACATGTTTAGCTAGAATATACAGGGATTTTTGGCATTTAGCCTAATTTTGCAAACAATGTTGTTAGTTGACAAGTTTTGTGTAGCCTCTCGAGTCTGTGAGACTCAAGATCAATTAAAGAACTTGAGTTTTTAAAACTCGAGTTCCTTAAAATAATGAAACCTTAAGTTGTAGTCAAAGTTGGGAAGGATTCAGGTCTGTTTGAGGAGGACGGAGCAGGATTGGCCAGAGCAATTGCGATGAACGTGGATCTGAGATCTGCTGCATGTGAAGATAGGGGGTGAGGGTCTATCAAGGGATGGGATTTGTTTGGTAGATGCTTCTGTTTCTTCTTCTTCCATGTGATTTCTGTGGAACTTGAGTCTTTAGCACTTGAGTCCACTGCAGACTCGAGATGTTATTTACCAAATATGCTTAGTTTTCTTGTCAACTAACAAAATTGTTTGCAAAATTAGGCTAAATGCCAAATATCCCTTAAAATATACAGTTAATTAAAACATTGAGTAAACGACCTAGGTGAATCTTTTCCATAAAGCTAGCAAAAATAAAACTGAATTGCGATTAATTTGTTACTTTAAAAGTAATCACTATTCACACTAACACACCCCTAAAACTCATAAACTTGATGCAATTTTTTAAATCCAAATGCCAAAAAAAAAAAAAATCAATCAATCAATCTTTAAGCACTAACCAGCCATAATTGAAACAATAAAGCCAATTCTATTGGCATAGAAAAACAAAATCATATTATTGATTTAATTCACAAAAACATAGACTTTAAAACTATTTGCAGGATCTATTCCAATAAAACAACATAAACCCACATACACGTGCATGCTACTTCAATAGAACAAATAGAATCAAATTCAAAAATAATGGAGAAGATTGAGGAGTCCTCCCCACCCACAAGAAAATCAACACAAGTCATTTGAAATCATATATATATATATATATATATATATATTCTAACAAATGTGTTGCCCCAAAAAACAAAGAAAGAAAAAGGGGAAGCAAAACAATGACACTTTTATCATTTTGAGCCTTACCTTTAAAAATATCAAAATTATTTTGAGTAATATTCACTAGAGAGAACAATGAGAGATTTGGATATATATATATATATATATATATATATATATATATATTCTAACAAATGTGTTGCCCCAAAAAACAAAGAAAGAAAAAGGGGAAGCAAAACAATGACACTTTTATCATTTTGAGCCTTACCTTTAAAAATATCAAAATTATTTTGAGTAATATTCACTAGAGAGAACGATGAGAGAATTGGAAGACTGGAACAATGCCAGAAAGGCAAAATTTGCTCTATAACACAATTTTAGAAAATTTTTAGGAGAATAGCACCCAAACGAAGTTATTTAGTTATGTAGCACATTTTTGGAACTTGAGTTCCAAAAATGTGCTACATAACTAAATAACTTTGCCTGTGTGCTTTTCTCCTAAATTTTTTCTTAAAATGTGCTATTTGGCAAATTTTACCAAGAAAGAACACTAGAGAGAATGAGGAGAAGAACGCTAGGGCTACGAGAGAAGCGGACACTTTTTTTTTTTTTGATTAACTATTTCAATAACTGTTATCTCCTTAAAATTAAATGAAGGGTCAGGATTAAAACACCACCAAATTTGCGGTTGAGATTGAGACCCTTAAAGTAATTATGCTTGAGAAATTGTCTTTCATCATTCTAATTATTGGATAAATAATTATATATTTTTATGCATATAATCCAAAATATTCAATTTAAATATATTTACTTTTTTGCCAAAATTTAAATATATTTAAATTAACTATGACGAATAACCAAATATATTCTTTACAATTAACATTTGCAATAAAAATGACGTGTGTTTGGATTAAAATTTTACTAAAAAATCCATCAATACCACTATATAAAATCCCCACATCACTCTTCTTTCTTAAATTTTGAACATTTTATTAACAATACCATATACTAAAAAGGGTTTTTTTTCATAATTAATTAATTTTAATGACTTATTGAAAAATGTGATAAACCATTAAACATCAGCAGTCATCAAACTTTATCATTTCAAAGAAATATTTGCCCATCATTGGATGTCAAAAAATTTAAAATTTCTCGTAGGACACAATCATTTTTTTTTTTTTTTTTTTGAGAAACCAAACTAGCAGGGCCTGGCAATTTATTCATAAAGAAATAATCAAAACTTCAGTGAACATCAAAACCAGCAAGGGAGGCTATGTCCTCAGGTAATTCTTCTAACCAAACCTGGGTGCCTCTACAAGTTTTTGCTTTTTTGGCTAAAGAATCAGCCACAACATTACAAACACGTGAAACATAAGTGAACACAAATGATTGAAACTCCAAGGCTAGCACACGAATATCCTCGATGACATGTCCGAACGGTAAGACATCAGAGAACCCCTCTTGTACCGCTTGAATGACTGTGGACGAGTCACCTTCAAAAATGACCTTTGAAAGGCCTATCTCCCTGGCAAATTGCACTGCTCTACGACACGCCATTGCTTCCAATTCAACCACTGTCTGAGCTAGGGGGACTGACGTAGTTAATGCACCAATAGCCTCCCCACGCCAGTCCCTAATCACGACACCTAGACCAGCCAAGTTTTTTGACTTAAACACTGCCGCGTCGAAGTTAGCCTTGAAAATGTAAGCATCAGGTGGGCGCCACTGCTGGAATTGCTGGATCAGAGGTGGCTCGGGATTAACTCTAGTGGGCTCTTGAACAGTTAGGTACTCCTGGAGAAGACTTCCTGCCATTTGGGTGATCTTGTGCAAGGGTTGGATGGGCCGCCCCACTCTTGAAGCATTGCGACAATTCCACAGAAGCCATGCAATGGTGATGAAGATCTCCTTCCTATAGTCTTCGTCGGTCTGCATGAACATCTCCAACAAATCCTTGAAGCTAGAAACCTGTACATCAGCAGCTTGCTGGGTCTAGTTTAGAGAGCTCTACACCTCGACAAGCTTCGAACAGGACCAAAGAGCGTGGAGTTCATCTTCAGGCTGAAGCTCGCACACTTTGCATGTATTCAAGGCAGAGATATGTCTGTGTTGAAGATTGGCCATGGTTGGGAGGGAGCTGTTGCACACCCGCCAAGCAAAGTGTTTTATTTTATTGGGAACTCTTAGCTGCCAGAGATCGTTCCAGAACTTTTTTTGTGGTGCCAATGAAGAGGTACCTGCAAGGTTAGTTGAAGCATGGTAAACTAAAAGTTTATAAGCACTCTTAGTTGTGAAAGTACCAGAGGGAGTAAGGCCCCATATAATCCGGTCCTGTGGTAGTCTGGCACTCAATGGAATGCCACAAATAGTGGCTGCTTCGTGAGGCAAGAACAGGCGCTGGATTTCAGGAGTATTCCACTCGCCTGTCTCGGCCTTGATGAGTGTATTAACTCTTGCACCCGGTTCAATAGTGGGCATAGGTGAAACAATAGATCTGTGAGCTTTGACCGGTAGCCATTTGTCTTCTTTGATTCTGACAGAGCTCCCATTCCCTATCCTCCAAACCATCCCTTTTCGAATTACATCCCGAGCACCTAAAATGCTCTTCCATGCATAGGAACCAGTGGTAGACTCCTTGGCTTCAAGTATCGAACAATCGGGAAAAAATCTTGCTTTAAAGACTCTATGGCACAGGGAATCCGGGTTATTTATCATACGCCAAACTTGCTTCGCCAACAAAGAATCATTGAATTTCTCAATGTCCTTAAAACCCATTCCTCCTTTTCCCTTATCTTCACACAGTTTTTCCCATTTCACCCAATGGACCTTTCTACTGTTACCATCATACCCCCACCAAAACTTCCTAATGAGTGTTTCCAAATCCCTAATCAACCCCCTAGGGAGTTTGAAACAACTCATCGTATATGTAGGGATGGCCTGAATGACAGATTTTATCAAAATTTCCTTACCCGCTTGAGAGAGGAGCTTCTCCTTCCACCCTTGTAGCTTTCTCCACACCCTTTCTTTAATGTAGGCAAAGCTTTGTTTCTTTGCTCTGCCTACCAATGCAGGCAGTCCCAAGTACTTCTCATATTGGCGAATAGCAGGCACACCTAGGATATTTTGAATCCGAGTTTGCATATCTGGCTGAGTGTTGGTGCTGAAGAAAATGTTGGTCTTGTCCCTGTTTATTTTTTGCCCTGAGCCTCGTTCATAGACCGAAAGTAAATCGAGAATATTTTGGCACTCCTCCTTTGCTCGACAAAACAGTACACTGTCATCAGCAAAGAATAAGTGGGAAACCCGAGGGCCATTCCTGCATATAGAAACACCTCTGATATCCCCATTTGCTTCTGCCTTTTTTAACAGCCCCTGTAATCCCATAGCACATAGTAGAAATAAGTAGGGCGATAAAGGATCACCCTGTCTGAGCCCTCTGGTTGGCTTAATATTTCCCACTGGTTGGCCATTGAGCAGAACAGCATAAGAAACTGAAGTCAAACAAGACATAATGAGAGTCACCAGTTTATCAGTAAAACCCAATTTCTTCATTATTTTCTCCAGAAAAACCCATTCAACCCGGTCGTATGCCTTACTCATGTCAAGTTTTAATGCCATAAAGCCCAATTTACCTTGGGTTTTTCTCTTCAGGTAGTGCAGAGTTTCAAAAGCAACCAACACATTGTCTGAAATTAATCTACCAGATAGAAAAGCACTTTGGGATTCGAAGACCAGATTTGACAAAAAAAATTTCAACCGATTAACCAACACCTTAGAAATCAGTTTGTAAACCACATTACAGAGACTGATGGGTCGAAAATCAGAGACTTTTTTCGGGTTCTTTATTTTTGGGATGAGAGATATGAAAGTGGGATTAAGGGACTCATGCACCACACCAGAATTTAAAGCATTTAAGACCAGAGAAGTTACATCCTTACCAACTATGTGCCAATAAGTCTTATAAAAAATAGGAGACATACCATCAGGACCCGGGGCGGTAAGAGGTGCCATTTGTTTAAGAGCTTGGTCCACTTCCTCTGCCTGAAAGTCACGGTCAAGGGCTGCACACATCTCAGCTGTCACCGCCGGTTCTATCCCATCCAAGATTGTATCAAAACCATCTGGTTGAGAAGTAGTAAACATGTCCTGAAAATATCTCTCAACAATCTTGCTCATCTCAGCTTCATCTTCCCTCCACAAACCAGCCTCATTTTCTAACCCCGTAATATAATTCCTCTTATTCCTTTGGCTAGCTCGGCAATGAAAATACCGAGTGTTTTGATCACCCTCCTTCAACCATGCTGTTCTTGCCCTTTGCTTCCACATGCATTCCTCCCTCCTTTTCAACTTATCAATGTCACTTCTCAGTTTGTACACATGGTATGGGTTTGTAGTGTACCCACCCGATTCCTCCACCAATTGCAACTCCTTCAATTTTTTTGTGAGGGTGTTTCGGACATGACCAAAGGTGGATCGATTCCACTCCTTCAATTTTTCTTGGCATATAAAAATTTTCTGGTTGAAACCCGTGACCAAGGTAGCCTCATTGCTAACATACCATGAATCCCGAACCACACTTTCACATGACTCCTCTTTTACCCACATGGCTTCGAATCTAAATGGACGACCTTTTCAGTAGAAACGTTTAAATTCTGAGTCCGTGCATAACAATAAAGGCTTGTGATCAGAATGAAAGGCATCAAGGTGATGGACACGGGTAGCTGGAAACTGCAGCATCCAGTTCACAGTAGCTACACCCCTATCCAAACGAATCCACACATTATGCAAACCCGGCCTCCTATTGCACCAAGTGAAGGGAAACCCACTGAACCCCAAATCCTTTAGCCGACAAAAATCTAAAGCATCTCTAAAGGATTGCATTTGTCTTTCCGGTCTGTCAAGCCAGCCCTGCTTTTCTTCAGCCAACAAAATCTCATTAAAATCACCTAAACAAATCCAAGGAAAAGAAAAACGACTGCTAAGATCCCGAAGTAAAGACCAGGAGTCTTCCCGGCTGGCGGTATCAGGGTCACCATAGAAACTCATGAACCGCCAGGCGTCATCAACTCCATGGTCAATAATGGCATCAATATGACGCTCAGAATGAGATTGAACATCCACCTAAAAATCTGTTTTCCACAGTAGTGCTAAGCCCCCTCCATTGTTAACACGTGGAACAACAAAGTTATTTAAAAGCTGTATCTTCCTACCAATTCTCTCAATTGTAGACTTCTCACATTTGGTCTCCATTAAGAAAACCATTTTGGGATCTTTGTTGCCAACCAAAGCAACCAGTTCAGCTTCTGTATGTGGGTTCCCAAGCCCATGATAGTTCCAGCTAAGGCAACTCATTGGGCTGGGTGGGACTAGAAACCAGTCTCCACCTGAATATTTTCCTTGGATTTCTTTCCTTCAGCCAAGACCCGCTGCCTTTTAACCCCCTGAGCTTCTGCAGAAATCAGTACAGAGCGTTTTACCAGTACACTCTCTTTTGACACCCCCTCATTACTAGGCACAATATTACGAGCAAGCTTCTTAAAAGTTTTGAGGGAAGTAGGTAGAGATAAGGGACTTAACTGGTTTGTGCTATCTCCCAAAGGTGCCTTTACGTGAGCCCCTTCTGCATGGCTAGAATTGAAGTCCACCAACCCATTAAAAGTGGGTAGGGTCATATGTCCCAAGGAAAATTCCCTAGCATCCTGTTTAGCACTTTTTGAAAACTCCTCCCCCTCTAGGACCGGCTTGAATAGGACTGCCTCTTCCATAATAACTTCTTGAAAAGAACTAACCACATCCCCAACCACTTCCTCATTCTGTGAACCTGCTTCTGACCCATGCACAGAGTTTGAAGATGAAGTTTTTTCCTTGCTACCTGGCTTTCTCCACCACGGTGCCTGGCTTCGAGAACGCCCCGAAATTACTTCAACTGATTTCCTCGAAGATCGAAGCATCTTTGCCCTCATCCAATCCCCAAATTGCTGTTCATCCTTCTTCAAACTACCCTTACTCCTAAGCCACACTTCACAGTCTCTTTCGCCATGTGTTAGACGCCCACACCAATAACAGAAATTGGGAAGGCGTTCATACTTGAGTCCCACCCAACCTATCTGCTTCCCTTCAGACCAAAGCTTGCGACATCTCGAGAGTGGCTTAGTAAGGTCTATGGTTATACGAACCTGGAGAAACTCTCCACCCTCCCCATCATCCTCTGGATCAGCTACATCAATAACCTTCCCAATATAATTACCAATCGCCTCCCTTGTAGCTTGGTTGAGACTTGTTGGTGGGAGATTATGTAACTGGACCCAAAAATTAACCTTAAAAAATTCCAACGAGGGAACTTCCTCCACTTCTGTCACTTCTCTGAACACTACTATATTTTTATCGAAAGTCCACGGCTCAAACTCAAGAACCCGAGCAAGGTCTAGCGCATCGGAGAATTCAAATAGGAGTATATTATCACCGAGGTCTCGGAGTTTTAGTTCTCCAGTGGGCTTCCACAGTGGTTTGAATGTGCGAGCGACGGACTCTACATTCAGCGTCCGCTTCGTGAAAAACCGGCCAGCCAACCGGTATACTGTCACTTCCAACGGTTTTGGAACCTCCGCCCCATACTCCTCCTCGTCGTCCAAAGTAAACCGAGACCACAAGTTCTCCAAACCAGCCATAGTAGAAAGTCTCTGTTTTCCAAAAAAACTATAATCCCAACGTCAAAAAAGATCACACCAATAGAACTAAACAAAAGCACCGATCCGTCCTACCAGACTAAGAGTAATCTGGAGGGTACAAAAACCTAAACCTAGGAAAGGGACAATATTCTACTGGCGGCGTGGGAAAACCCTAGCAGCCACAGAAACCAATCTGCACTTTTCAAATGAGTATCTCACAAAGTGCGTGGAAAAGTAGCAGGTTGTTGAATACAAATGATAAGTAGTAAGTACCATTCAATACACAGATTATAAGTCAGTGAAAAGCAAAACTAATTAATCAAGAGGCTTATAACATAACTAGTTTTTCCAATATAAACGTTTAGTTTTCAAATTACACTACCCTAATTATTAAATTATAAAAAAAATAAATAAGTAAATAAAAAGAGAAAAGCTTCTTTTTTTTCTTTTTTCTTTTTTGAGAATTATAAACACCAATTTTTTTGGAATGGCTGGTATAGGACCTACAGATGCCGTTAACCATTTGAGATAAGACTGAAAAGACCGCTTTTGATGAACCAAATTCGCCCATATAACACCGGACCCTTGTCCCAACAAATTTCGACTCTCTCCACCTGTCTCCCTAATTGCATGTTATTATAATTATTTTTAAAAAAATAACCACATATGTATAATAGAACTTAGAACCTATACAACTATACCTATCAGGAGATATAAAAGCATAGTTATTAAACCCGACCTGGACATTGACCCAGTCTATGAGTTGGGTCATTGGGTCACCGGTTCAACCAGTGAGTCACTAGTTGAACTGACATTGACCCAGTCTATGAGTTGGGTCACTGTGTCACCGGTTCAACCAATGGGTCACTAGTCGAATTGCAGGATCAAATAAAAAAATAAATATATATGAAAATAAGTTAGAGAAATCATAACATAAATATGTAACTTCAAAAAATAGGCATATGCTTAAATTAAATTTGAAATTATAATTCAAAATCAAGGTTTTACAATAACACAGTAGTCTTTTGATAAGATGTGAGTCTTGGAAGTAATAGACAGACAAAGAAGTGCATTTTTTTTTTTTAATTCTTTAAGTTTTCTCCCCTTTAAATTACCATATTATAAAGCATTAAACAACAAAAAGTGAATAAAGTTGACCTATAGATGTAATTTTACAAATTTTAAAAACCCAACTGTGTTATATAAACTCTTCCGGGTTACCAAGTCACCACAAACTCGCTAGGTTTGACTAGGTCGTATGCATAAAAAGTCCATTTAAACACCCAGACGGTCTAGATGCCGGGTCACCGAGTTACCGGTCCAACTGGCTAGGTCAATCCAGGTTTAATAACTATGCATAAAAGACTAACCAAAATAAATAGTTTATCAAAATCTAGATAAATCTATTAATTTGTTTTCTAACAGGCTTACCTAAAATCTTTCAAGTTTTGCTACTCTATAGTTAGATTCATGATACAAATACCTGTAACCTGTTCCCCTTAATCCTTCCCTAGATTTTGATCGATAAGTGTATACGTATATGCGAGTAAAATTCCCATAAAAATACATAAAATGCTACCCACATAGGTAGTACTCTTACCTTCATTACCAAAAACCAGGCATCATCTCCTTAATCCTTGGGATAATAAATCAATTAAGACATTGTGATCCAATTAAACACTGAGACTACATTGTTTTGTTACATTTGGAATATCATACAACACACGCTTAGCAAAATATCATACCTTAGTAACTTGGAAAACGTCATTAGTTTTTCAACAGCCTGGAAAGCAAGCAATTGGTTGTGCAGCACATTAAATACAGGGCTAGCTTCTACAACAAAGTGTTAATAGTTAATACTGGTTTATCAGCAAAATGTATTCTACATTGTTATAGCTACAAGTCTACAACCAGCGCTGACAATTACAAGTTCATGGTAATGCATCTGTTAATGCAACCTATACTATAACCCTCAGTACATTCCCAACAAACAAACATTGATTTCACATACAGCAGGGAAAGAAGAAAAAGGCAAAAGCAATAGACATGTTACAACGGAGGCAATGCTCCTCTCATTTAACGTTCTTAAATTTCTCCTCCCTTTTCCAATTCATACCAGCAGCGGCTACAAACATGTTTACCTTATTAGCCTTCTTGTCTAGGACTCCTAACACTAGCATTACCACCATCAGAAAGCTGGACCCACAAACTTCGACTTCGTTCCCCTCCATTTTCCCAGGTCTGTTGCCTTACACTCCTATCATTTGTGTCACCGCCATCAGAAAACTGAGCCCAAACACTTCGACTCTTCCCCCCTCCACTGAATTCCTCTTCACACCCTGCCACTGTCTTAAGGATTTCAGATTGCAGCAGTGGGCAGTTCTCCTTGAGATACTCAAAACCGTCAGAGCGCATAACGGCTGTGTCAAACAGGGAAATTAAAGGATAAGGATATGACAAGCAAGAACACGGGGAAAAATAGACAACAAAAGCTTATAAAATTAATGAAAACCTTAGGCTCCATTCTCGATTCCCATGTTTTCAATAACTTCAGCACCTCCTGAAGAGCAAAAGATTTTATAAACAGGACGTGCTGCAGTTGTTTAATCATGAATTTATGACATCATCATGTTCACTCATGTGCCAAGCTTGACTAGTTTTTGGAATTTGAATAACTAGATTAAATGGTTGCGACACTCATAACCACTTCCAGTAAAGCCCAAGCAATTCTAAGAACTAACAAGAACATATAACTTCAAGGGCAAAAGGGCAAGGTTGCTTATGCTGTGGATAAGTAACCAGAGCAAGAAAAAAAATGAACTATCATTATTCCCAATTATGGTGTTGCATGAATAACTTGAGAAAGCATGGTTCCCAAGTAATTGAACAATATTGGAATGACATAGATGCCATGCCCATCTAGATCAAACGACAAGAAAAAGCAACTAAACATATTAATACCACATGAAAGCCTTTAAAATGCCAATACGAATACAGGTCACAAGCACATATATTATGAAAACAAAGCAATATTAGAGCACCACCTGACCAAACTGCCAGATCCGACACCAGCCGACCCAAAAACCGTCCAATCTGAGTGGTGGTTTGGTCGGCTGCAGGTTGCTGATGACAGCAACCGACGATATCGGTTCAAGTGGCGGGTTTAGGGGGTTTGAAAACCGATGGACCCAACCCATCCGAAACAGGTTGCAAGTTAGAATTTTCTCTTTTAAGCTTCAATTCCTCAACTTGGCCATTTGTCAGATCTTGGGTCTTCAGATCCTTGGATTGCGAGTCTTGGGTCTTCAAATCTGTCATTCTACCACCATCACAGGTTGCCTACTCGCCTTTGTCACAAGGTCACCAACTCGTATCCATTGCAGACTGAGTGGAATCTCTCTCTCTCTCTCTCTCTCTCTCTCTCTCTCTCTCTCAGGTTTGATTTCTAGTATCCATTTGGTAACAACTTATTTAGCTCTTTGCTGAAAGTGTGCTAAAGTATACTTGTACTTTGAAAAACAGAGAAAAAGTGAGCTAAATCGCAAAAAGATGGCTTATACTCCAATGCAGAACAAACACTTAGTCTCACCTCTCTTTCTCTCTCTCTCTTCGTTTCAAACTCATAGATCTAGGGTTTGTGATCTTGTTTGTGCTGTTTTGTTTGCGTTGTTTAGGTTTGTTCTTTGGGTTTGATTTCTCAGGGTTTAATCTCTCCATGTCTGGGTTCGTTCTTCTCCTTCAGACCAGAAAACATCTGACGAATCCAACCACCATCTACCCTAGCCCAATCCAACTAAACCCATGGTTACTAGCAGTAGGCAGCGGGTCTCTCCTTCCACCACCCGACGTGAGAGGGTCAGTTTCGGGTTGAGTCCAAAACTGACCCGTGGACAACCCTAGGTAATATGTCAATTCTTGAAGATCTAGGATATGATATAACAGTAACATGTGAATTGCATTTGTAATATAGAAATAAATATTATTAATATTTGTTACATCAATATTTTATAAAGATATAAATATGAAATGCCAAATGGCATAAAATATATAGAACTAGTATACTAATTTGGAAGATAAAAATAACAAGAAAAATAAAGCGACATGATTGATGATCCATGTTTGACATTCACAGAAGTTAGGAAATTTAATATTTTCTTAATTTTGTAATACATGTACATGTTAAACCTTAAGTACCTCAAGTTTTAAAGTTATACAGATGTCCCTGAATTTCACATTTAAATCCCATTTTTCCTTTAAAATATTCAAATTTTACCCCAAACTTATGTTATAAAGACCAATTTCCTATTTACAGCCTTTCTTTGGTCTATCTGTACCCTACACATTTAAGATAATGATATGGTTGTTATGTTGAAAAATCTGCACTTCCTAAATGCAGACTATGAGGGAAATGAGTAGGAAACCCATAATGAACAATAACATTGTACTTCGCTTAGCACATAACAGCAAAGTCAAAATAGTTTGACATAAATTAGAAACCTAAGTGAAAAAAAAAAAAAACAGGCAGGAAGAACATACCGACAAGGTTTTCAGCAGCAAATTTTAGGCAAACTGATTTTAAATCTGAAGCATGATAACTGTCAGCCAGGGCCAAAATATTGGCAACAGAATCTACAGATATATCCCTACAGAGTACAGACTCGCACATCAATCTAAGTCTAGGCAAACCATATTTTTCCGCTGCAGCTAACAATTTCGCAGCAAACGTGTCAGATAAAGATGGTATGCAAGATGAACTCAACGCCAAGAAATCCTCATCTTCAACAAGAGTATCCCTATATATGTAGTGAAGCAAAGCCTGCACAACAAACATGCAAGAAATTATTACAAACACATACAAATATATAGTAGGCTCTACTGACACAAAAGCCAGAATAATTCAAACCATGCTGCATTATATCCAAACAGGAAGGAGGGGGAAAAATGTTTTTTGGGAAAGGCTACCTTAAAAACATTGGGTTCCATATCTGTAACGACTATTTCTTGATCATCTTCATCCATTCCATTGAAAAATTCAGTTTCAAATACAGGAGAGCGAGCAGCCAGTACCAGCTTGTGAGCATGAAACTTTTCCCCAGACACATTAAAAGTAACATCAGAACATTCCTTATTCTCCAATAGCATACCAAAATGTGCTCCAATATCAGACTCAGGGACATGAATTGAGTGTAATCTTGAACAATCCACCGCAGAAACCACAACACCAACAGTACAATTAATTTTCAAGCAATCATCCTTAAGGAAAACTGATGATTCAAGCATATTCCGTCTGAAAAATCGCTTGTAGCCCCTAAAAACCAAAGAAAGAAAAGGTAAAATAACTAGAATAGCGGAAACACTATGATAAAAGAAGAAGATAATGAAGTGATTTTTTTTATAATTTATAATGGGAGAGGGGAGATTTGAACCTTAGATGTCTCCATTGGAAACACCAGGAGGTGCTAGCTGAGCTATACAAGGCTCTTGGCAAGAAAACGATAATAATTGATTGCAAAATACAACATGGAAAAGAAAAAAAAAATAGAGCTACTGGTCACTTGAAGCAGTGGACAAACTATTAAAGCATTTCCAACAGATTTATGCTGGGTCAGGATTCAGGAAAGGCAAATGCAGATTGGCATATGTTAAAACCTTTATCCTGTATTTCATGTTTCACAATGCATGAGGTGACGAACGTTGGAAATATTCCCCATTTTCAGATTTAAAAATATTAAGTTCATTATTATTATTGGGGGTTGATGGTCCACATGAAACGATAATACACAAAAATATGTGATATTCTAGTGATAAGAATTTCTCCCAAGCACAAGACCACCATATTGCAAGTTTGCAACAAGAGTTAGAGAAAAACATTAGAAGCTTTCTTTTTATATGACTTTGTTGCTGCTCCTCAAGAATGCTGGATCTAACAGATGAAGCTATGAAGTAAAGGCAGGCCCTTGAAAGAAGAATTCATTTTGATGAAAGAAAAATTAGAGAATTTGTCTAACAGTACCTTTAGAAAAAGAAGATGAAGAAAAGAAAGAGAAGAGAGAATGAGAAAGAACCAACAAAGGCCAACATGACTATTGCTCAATACACTTAATATTATTAATCAACTCATTTTACCTCCTTTTGAATACATTGGGCACAATATATATAAAAGACTCTTACTTGTACTAGTTAGTAGTAATAGGATTCCTACTAGTACTAGAACTCCTTGTTTAACTAGTAAACCAAACCTAATAAATATTTAACTTGGACCCAAAGAAAATAAACCTAAGATACTTAGAATACCCTAGAAGATCCTAGACTCAACTAAATTACCAAATTCCCTTATGGCCTGTTTGGAAGTTTAGAGAGGGAGGAGAGTAGTGGGGAGGAGAGTAGAGGGGAATGGTTCCCCTCCACATTGTTTGGATGTTTTTAAAATTAGTAAGGGGGAAGGGAGCAATTAGCCCTTCCCCTTGTTTGGATGTTTTAAAAATTAGGATGGAGAGGAGAGGAAATGATTAAAATAGACAAATTTACCCCTATTTGAAAATAGACTTGCAACATTAGTCTATGATTAATTTAGAAAGGATAAATTAGGGAATTTACTTGGACAGTAATTTATCTACTCTACTCTCCCTCCAAATCTCTCCAATTTGGGAGAATTAAAAATGAGGAGTTAGAGGGAGTTGAAACCCCTCCAAACCCCTCCCCCTCCTTCCTTAAAAAACTTCCAAACAAGGTAATTAGATTACTCTCCCTCCTTCTACTCTACTCCCCTTCCTTTTTTAAACATCCAAACAGGCCATTAATTCACAAGAATTGCAGAAATTACAGATTTGCCCCTGAATATAAAATTGACCATAACTAAAAAATAAAAAGCCAAATTAAAAAATATTTTAACCCTAAAAGACTTATACTTAGTCTATTAAAATGACATGATTTCACTTCAATTGGACTTCAGACAAGGACCCAATAAAATAATTCTTGAATAGGCAAATTTGCAAAGTAATAGCAAATTAATCTTCCCTGGCTTCATCACATTTGCTTAGCAGAAAAGGAAATTAATAGAAGCTACCAAGTCATTTCTGTCAAGTCTCGGAATGTCTTAAATAACACAAACTTAAGATGCATAGAAACTCCTAGAAATTTCTAGATTTAAATCAATAACCAAAATACCTTTAATGTGCATGAATTACAAAAGGAAAAACAAAATAGAAAAGAAAACAATGAAGAAAACTAATTACAAAAGAGGAGAGAACAAAGGAAAGAAAGGAGAGAATCACTAGATCGGAGTCCCCAAGCCCAAGCCCAGTCAAATAGAGATCCACTAAAGAAAGCAAGCAACTGATCTCCAAAACTATCCAAACCCTCAAAAGTCTGCCTCCTGCGTTCCTTCCAAAGAGAGCATAGTAAGCACAAGGAAACTAAATTAGAAATGTTAGACGAGGGCTTTCTGATTTTGCTTGAGTCACAATATAAATCTTGGAATCTACAAACTTGCGAACTAACGACAAATCAATCTTTCTACAGATACATCACTCTCTCTTAATTGGAGAAAATTTGACCTCAAGTTTTGTAATGTCAGAGTATCTTGTACTTTCACCATTGGAATAGTTTATATCTTGAGCTAATACCATTTTTTTTTTTTTTGTTATAGGAAACAGCAAGGATGACAATGAATGTCTTTATTTTGATACTCATCAAAATTTAGTAGGAATCACAAAATCAATGGCCTGAATAGCTTTCAATTCAAGAATCAAAATCCTTTTCTAATTTATTTTTTTGTTGGAAACAAGATCAATCTTATTGCCTTCTTTGTACTTGACTTATTCATGATTCGAGTTGTGCTCACCTTGCTCCTTTGTTGTCTTCCAAAATTCCCCTTCCAGAAGGAAAATAAATCCACTACCCTCTAAGGCATAACCCAATAGATCCCAAATAAGCACAACACCATTGACCACAAATCTCAAGCAATGTCACAATGAAGAAGCAAGTGATTTATGAATTCCCCATTTTTCTTGCACATGCAACACCACTCCACTATAATTACATTCCTCATCCGTAGGTAATCCATCATAAGAATTTTTCCTATTGCAGCTGTCCAAGTGAAAAATGCCACTTTTATCAGGCATTTTGACCCTCCAAATATATATATAAGGCTACCAAAGGTGTGAACATTTCCACGGTGTGAAACTCTCTACTTCTTGGTAGCATCCAACAGATGTGGTCTTCTCCCACACCTCTTAACTTGATAAAGTAGATGAAAAGGAGGGAAGATGTTAGTACGCTACAACTCCAGTCATGTGCAGCTCTCTAATTAATTAAGGTCATATTATCCCTGTGAATATTTCCATCCTTGTAGACCACATATAAGAAGAGACTATAGATTGTGCAATTCAAACACAACTGCCAACAGCGAATACCAACCTCGAATCTGATGAACCTAGACAATTAAAATTTGCCCCCAACCACTTGTAATTAATTATGCTTTTCCAGAGGGTTACACGATATGGTTGATTAAGCACCTATTAGTGTAGCAGTGTCATCCAACCCATTATTTTATCATCCTTTCAGATCATATAGAAATACAATTCCAGTTCCACACAAAACAAAACAACATAAATAAAAGGGTGATGTTGGAATTTGATAATAGAAAGAAATGATGGAGAGAGAGAGAGAGATACCACATGCTGCCACGGTACTTGAGGGTGTAGGGCCCACTCTCGAGGGCGCGATCGAAGTGGCTATGGACCTTGTGCTTGGCAGAGCCAGTCTGGTCGAGGAGGGTAAGTTCAAAGAGAGCACGGACGTCGGTGCCTTCACTGGCGAGAGCGATGAAGACAGAGACATAGGTGGAGTTGTCTTCGGGGTTCTTCCCATCAGGGTAGAAATAGATGGCCCACTGGTAACCTCCAACCGTGAAATTCTCGCTCGCTATGTGCTTTCCAACTCCGATCCCCTTCGCCAACGAGTACCCTCTTATTGTGAAGTTGTGTGACCCGTTCACCGTTTCCGTCACCGACCTTGATCGAGACGACGACGACGACGAAGACGACATCATCATCTCACCACCACCACGCATCCTCTTTTCTTTTCTTTTCTTTTTCTCACCGATTTTCTTTTTTTCTCCAACTCAAATTTTCATTCTTTTTTCTCTCTGCACTGCACCTTTTATATATATATATGTATCATCGTTAACTCTTAATACTTATTTACCTAATTTGACTTTTTTTTGAGAATGTACCTAATTTGACTTGAGACACAAAAAACAAAAAAAACAAAATGCTTTATTTTCAAAATTTAAATGTTTGCAATAATCATTCTATAAATATAAATATTTGTGGGGTACAAAAGATAAGGGTCGAGATTTAAGTTTCTAAGAGAGAGTTTCACACATAAACACCTACATTAAGTTAAAGGAGAATTTCTATCTTATATAAAAAAATAAAAAAATAAAAAAAAACTTAAATTATTTAAAATAAAGCTAAGAAAAAAAAAAAACATTACACCTATATAAACTATACATTATAAAATAAGCAAAAATCTATAATCAAAGTGTTAGAAAACTCAATTAAAAGCTCATAAAAATTGGAGCTTCTGCTATGGGTGGAAAGTGGGGGTATTTATAAGCTTGGTGGAGGCTAGAGTTTATGGTGGGATGTTTTAATCAATCAACGGACCAAATCGATTGATCAAAAATCCCACCAAAAAGGAAAAAAGAAAAAGAAAAAAAAAAAGAAGCATTTTTTAGGCTTCGGACCAAAAGAGTGCGTATACATTTAATTAAGAGAATACACATCCATATGCATGCGTACACACTCTTTGTAAGCCTTTTTAAAATCAACTTACAAAAGGCGTGTCCACACTCAATACACACTTTTTGTAAGCCTTTTGGAAATTGGGCTTAAAAATAAGGATTTTGGGCTTCAAACTTGGTTTTTTGGATCACATTTTAGGCTTTATTAACTATTAAGTCACTAGGCTCCACACACAATGCTGATGATTTTGGTAGCGATTTGATTTCTCATCATTGGAACCAAGGGGCTTGGATATAAGTCAGAACAAAATTAGGTGTCTATAGTTGCCCTTCTTTTGGCGTTGCCTTGCATGGTGATGCCAAAAGACTATAGAGACGATCCAGGTGTTCCAATCGATATCCAAGCCCTACCCATGCACACCTCTTCAACAAAAGCATACAATGGGAAGAGCTAACTTACGACATGGGCTTATCGCTCCTTAGCATCTGAGGATTACTTCCCCAGAAAAGGTGGTCTCAAAGTCATAAACTTCGAGACCGATGGTCAGTCGTCTTCTTCTGAAAAAGTGTGCAAACCATGTCATAGATCCCCGGGGCGTAAGAACCCAAACGTACTCATATGATTGCCCGAAGGGGGAGGGGGGTTAAGGGGGTTCCTTAGGAATGGGAGAAAGCAATGTATCTGAGTTTGATTTACTCTATAGCAAAATTGGCAAAAATGGTGATGGTGTAAGCTTGAAAAGACAAGCATCTTTCTAAAAAGTCAATGGATCAGTAGGACCACATGACAGGAAGTGTGCGAGAGTTGACTGGGATTATGGTATGCTGCATGGAGCACACAAATGCGCAAACAAGATGCAAGAGACACAAGTACAAAGCGTGCAAGAAAACTAAGCCAGATGGCATATATGTGCTATGCAAAGATGGACCGATGGTGGACACATGATGCAAGTGGCCTTTCTAAAGAAAGAAAGGCATGTGACCGATTGTGGATGCATTAGGCATGTGAATAGGTGTGATAGGTGTAATGGTAAAGATGTTAATGAGCATGTATGTAAAGATGCAAATGTATGCGAAGACAGAAAGTATGCGATAGAGAGAGATACATCAATAAAATTAGCAAAGAGCACTATGGTGTGGGTTGATCAATCAATGAGATCAAATAACCCACATATGCATGAGGCGAATCAACAATATTGATGATGCATGAAATCGTCAGTGAGTTGATCGTCCACACTCGTGTCGAATGAGGTACCTGAAGAACAAAGAAGATGAAGAATCTACAGAAAGCACCGATGGGGTGCCGGCCAAAAAACCCTCTGAATGTTAAGTTAATGATAGAAGAATCTCCAATAACTCAAAAGTGTAAGAGCTAGAAAATTGCACGTACCTTAAGGAAGAGGAGGCCCAATGCTTATATTGTGGTGTAGAGCTGACCAAGATCCCTTGAATGTAGGGTTTTTTCTTATAGAGAAGATTTGGAGTTAAAGCCTCGAGATCTTGGGTTTTTCTTCCCATATAGGGAAGACATGAGCATGGAGTAGGGTCTTTGGACATGGCATGCAAGTTCTTTCTGTATAGGGATGCATGAGTGGAGAATACATAAAGGTTTGTGGGACCCAATTACTAAACCGTCAGTATGACCATCCGTCCGTCGGTATGAATATGGAGAATAAGAAATGACCATCCATCGAGTACATATGCAACCATACGTGGAACACTGATTCCTAGAGACTTCAAGGGAGTCAAATGAGGAGTTTATCTCGACGAGTGCATAGTTGGCGGGTCCAACCAGAAGAGGCACATACCCTGACAACCCCTTGGTCTTTGATGACCCATTGATACGTGACGACCATCAGAGCGGAGTGTGTCGCATGGTGTCAATGAAGGTACCTGACAACCCCTTGATATGTGACAACTGTCAGGGCGGAATGTGTCTCGTGGTGTCAGGGAAGGTACCTGACGACCCCTAGGTCCCTGACGACCTCTTGATACGTGATGACTGTCAAGGCGAGATGTGTTGCATGGTGTCAGGGAAGGTACTTGACAACCCATTGATACGTGACGACTGTCATGGTAGAGTGTGTTACCTGGTGTCAAGGAAGGTGTCTGGCAACCCCTAGGTCCCTGAAGGCCCTTAGGTACCTGATGACCCATTGGTCCCTGACGACCCATTAATACGTGATGACTGTCAGGGCGAAGTATGTCGCCTGGTTTCAAGGAAGGTACTTGACAACCCCTAGGTCCCTGACGACCTTTAGGTACCTAACGACCCATTAATACGTGACGACCGTCAAGGCGGAGTGTGTCGCCTGGTGTCAAGGAAGGTACCTGAAGACATGAGCATGGAGTAGGGTCTTTGGACGTGGCATGCAAGTTCTTTCTGTATAGGGATGCATGAGTGGAGAATACATAAAGGTTTGTGGGACCCAATTACTAAACCTTCGGTATGACCATCCGTCCGTTGGTATGAATATAGAGGATAAGAAATGACCATCCATTGAGTACATATGCAACCATAAGTGGAACACTGATTCCTAGAGACTTCAAGAGAGTCAAATGAGGAGTTCATCCCGACGAGTGCATAGTTGGCGGGTCCAACCAGAAGAGGCACATACCCTGACGACCCCTTAGTCTCTGATAACCCATTGATACGTGACGACCGTCAGAGCGGAGTGTGTCCCATGGTGTCAATGAAGGTACCTGACAACCCCTTGATATGTGACAACTGTCATGGCGCAATGTGTCTCGTGGTGTCAGGGAAGGTACCTGACGACCTCTTGATACGTGATGACTGTCAAGGCGGGATGTGTTGCATGGTGTCAGGGAAGGTACTTGACGACCCATTGATACGTGACGATTGTCATGGCAGAGTGTGTTACCTAGTGTCAAGGAAGGTGTCTGGCAACCCCTAGGTCCTTGAGGACCCTTAGGTACCTGATGACCCATTGGTCCCTGACAACCTATTAATACATGACGACTGTCAGGGCGGAGTATGTCGCCTGGTTTCAAGGAAGGTACTTGACAACCCCTAGGTCCCTGACGACCTTTGGGTACCTAACGACCCATTGATACGTGACGACCGTCAAGGCGGAGTGTGTCGCTTGGTGTCAAGGAAGGTACCTGAAGACTCCTAGGTCCTTGACGACCCCTAGGTACGTGACAACCCATTGATACGTGACGACCGTCAGGGCGGAATGTGTTGTATGGTGCCACACTCCCTTTATGACTGATGATGCTTTTGGTGATCAAAAAATCTTTTGGTAAGCTCATGATGCTTTTGGTGACTGAAGACGCTAGGGTGTTGAAAAATTTTCTGGCTACTAAAAATATTCCCTATTAAATATGATGAATGCATGGGTGACAAAGAGACAAACAGAGGTACGCATGCATGGACATATACAAGGAGTACAGGAAATGGTGCATGGCAAACTAAAACAAGCATGAATGAGAAATGTACATAAGTATGCATGAAACAACATGTGAATGCATGGACATGTACAAGGCATATGGGAAATGACATAGAGAAAACTAAAACAAGTATTATGAGATATGTACATGTAGCATGTATGGGGGTAGAGGAACAAAGGGAAGTATGCATGAAACACAAGGTAAAAACATGTGAATGCATGGAGCATGAGCAAGCCAATAGATACATGAACTGGAGATAGGCAAGCAAGCAAATAGACACGTGAAACACACAAAAATAGATGGACACAACTGAGAGATAGATATATAGTGTATAGACAACAAGCGAGTGAACATGTGAAGCACATATGGGTAGACAAAAGAAATCGACAAAAGGATATACAACACATAGCATGAGCAACATATGAGGCATGAGAAAACAAGCAAATAATTGACAAATGGTTTGGGTGCAAGCGTCTGTGAACGAGTAGTTTCCTCATGCGAAGTACGTCTCGGCCTGGAGTGGACCTGGTGGAGGGTGAAAAATGGAGTCACCACCTATATTAGGTCTAAGAACCATATTGGGCCTTTTGGACCACTCATTTAGATGCATAGGTCTGCATACTAGATTATAGGTCTGAAGCTTGAGTATGGCTTAGGAAGGTGTTCGGCACCCAAGAACACTCGGCTTGTGGGCCGGCCTCCATTATGTATTGCTAGACTATATTTAAATAAAGAAATTATTAAATGAGCCCTAATCTTTAACCTAAACATACATGATGTACTTAAATAAAATAACACACAATATGCTAAATATCGCATCGCAACATAAAAAGAAACACAATAAAACCAAATTAAACAAATATTATACTAAAAAGGAAAAGATAACAATTAAATAAACACAAAAGAAAAAAAATCACAAATAAACCAAACATGGCAAAAAGCCCAAATAATATATGGAAAGCAAATAAACATAAATAATTAACCTAAAAAAGAGTCAAGTCATATTTTGAGAGTAGTAGTAGAGTTTTGGAGAGTCATGGAAGCAGAGTACAGTAACGAATCACCTAAATCGAGCGAGGAGGAAGATGAATTAGGTCGCAGTGTAAAGAAGTTTAAGGAAAGTTCAGGTACAAGGCAGATCAGTTATAAAGATAGTTTGATTGGTGATATTCCAGGTGCTTATGAGCAAGCTTTCAAACTTGATACTGTATGGGATGATGGAGAAGAGTCTGATACGGAGATTGAATCACTGGTTGAAGGTATGGCTGAGATTAAGTTGTCCAAAGAAACAAAGGCTCGTATTAGAGCTCCATGGGCTAAGGCTTTGATATTGAAAGTGTTTGGAAAAACTGTGGGTTTCAACTTTCTAACTTTCAAAATCAATGCCTTATGGAGACCCACTGCTAAGATGGATTGTGTTAATCTAGGGAAAGACTATTTTCTGATTAAGTTTCATAGTCCTGATGATTATGATAATGTTCTTAAAGGAGGCCCTTGGTTTGTTGGAGAGCATTTTCTAGCCATTAAGCCTTGGGAGCCTTATTTTAGAGCTTCTGGAGACAATCTAACTTCAGTTGCAGTTTGGGTGAGATTTCTGGAGTTGCCAATAGAGTTCTATGATTTGGAAGTACTAAAGGAAATTGGAAGTGCTATTGGGCCTGTTCTTAGAATAGATTCTTACACGGCCACTGGCTCAAGGGGAAGCTATGCTAGACTATGCATTCAGGTAGATATTAAGAAGCCTTTAATCAAGTCAATCCGTATTGGTAGGATGGTCCAGCAAGTGTTGTATGAGGGAATTTCCTCATTATGCTTTTGCTGTGGACGGTTGGGGCATAAGCAAGAAAATTGTAGTTATCAAATAAAGCAACAAGAAAGGTGCAGTACTAGTCCAGCAGAAAGTCTGGAGCAAGAAAAAGCTGAGGAAAAAGCTGAGGACCAAAATTATGGGCCTTGGATGTTAGTAACTAGGAAAAAGAATCTAGTTCGAAATGGAAGAGGTAAGTCAGCTTTTAAAGAAAGTCAAGATAAGGAGGTAAGTACCAAGGGTAATATAGTCTTTAAGGGGGTTATTAGGAAAGAGAAGGAGGTTGATGTGATGGAGAAATCTCCAAAAGCATATTTGCCTTACAGCAAGGAAGGGCAATCACGTGTTAGAGTTGATATGTTTGACCAAAATGTTGCCGTTGAGGAGCAATGCATTATGGATTCACGCCAAGAAGTCTCGGGAAGTGGCATGGAGATAATGAGCTTTCAAAGTGAGGGCGTAAGGAGTAATTTTGCTCCAGGTACAAATAACAAGAGTAAAAAAAATCTGGGCACTAAGGGTACAAAATCCCTTAAACGACAACATCCAACATCAAACCCCAAAACTCCATCTCACCACCTTTCTCTTACCAGTGAGCATGGAAGTCATGTTTCAGGAAAGGAGCTCTCTATCTCGGACTGGGTGGGCGATTTGGCATCAAGGAAGACCAGTAAAAGTGTCCGACGAGACCATCCTTCAGATCAGGGCGGCACCGATGAACACGTTGGGTTGGTGCGACGAGGGACTGAGAAGGGCATGGAAGAAAATATTTCCTATCACTCCTACCAGTATCAAAACGGGTTCTCTTCCACTGGACCATCCTGCATGGGGTCAGACCCCCAACCCCTGGTGGGTGTTCATCACAGACACACCGGTTTTGTCTTGGGAGGAGGCGGAGGAATTGAGCAAGCAGAGAAGGCCATCTGTGATGCCTCACTTCGACGAATCCGGGTGGATAATCCGGGAAAGGAAGTTGGTGGATTTCAGGGGAATGGCAATAGCTCACATGGGGAATCACCCAATGCTAAAGCTAGTGCAGATTCTAGCTCCTATGAAGATATGCGACATGCTAATCTGTTGCAGGGAGGATGTAGAGGGAATCCTGAAGTATATGATGGTCTGGAAACCGAAATGGAAGAATTCCAAGGACCTATTGAGGAGGTTAGGATGGAGTATGGTGGAAGCAGCCGCAATGAATCCTAGTCAAGTTGAAGTTCCTATTGGTCAGTTTGTACAGATGAATATCCTAATGTGGAATTGCAGAGGTGCTCTGAACCCGGATTTTAAGAGGCGGATTTTTGAAATGTCTGTGAATCACCGCCCTTCGATCATGGTAATTACAAAGACTAGAGTAGGAGGTGATAGAGCTGAGGATATCATAAGTGGTTTACCATTTGATGGGTTTATCACTACTGATACGATCGGGTATGCCGGTGGTTTGTGGGTTTTGTGGAACAAAGATGATGTTGATATTTCCCTTTTGGCTTCGACGGAGCAGGAGATCCATGCTACTGTAAAGGTATGTGCCTCGAACCTTTCTTGGTTATTTACTGCTATTTATGCGAGTCCTCGTATTGCTGAAAGACGTATTTTGTGGTCTAACATTGAGGAAGTTGGTCACTTGCACACACTGCCTTGGCTAATGATTGGTGATTTTAATGAAGTCCTGTGTGGTGAGGATAAATTTGGGGGTAATCAAATAAATATTAATAGGGCGTTGGAGTTTAAAGCTGTTCTGGACTCTTGTAATTTTGTGGATTTGGGGTTTGCTGGACCCAAATATACCTGGACAAATAAGAGGCAGCTAGCGGATTTGATTTTGGAAAGGATAGATAGATGTTTTGCTAACCCGTTGTGGAGAGTACTTTATCCAGAAGCAGTTGTCACTCACTTACCCAGAACATATTCGGATCACCACCCGGTCCTAATTGAGTTATGTAAGCCCAATCCTGATAGGGCAAATAGACCGTTTCGCTTTCAAAGCATGTGGTTGTTACACCCGGATTTTTCTAGGGTGGTGAGAGAAGCTTGGCCTGAAGGAAGACCGTTGCTTTTGGCCACAGAGGAGTTCACTAGAAAGGTGAAGAAATGGAATGTTGAAGTCTTTGGGAACCTTTTTACGCGGAAGAAGAGGGTTTTAGCTCGATTAAATGGGACTCAAAAAGCTTTGGCTAATAATCCCAGTGAGTCTCTTATTAGATTAGAAAAATACTTGATTGATGAATACTCCTCCATTCTTCTTCAGGAAGAGGAATACTGGGCTCTTAAGTCCAGAATAAATGCTGCTGCCTTTGGGGACCGTAATACTTCCTATTTCCACATTACAACTGTGGTTAGGAGGCAGAGGAATAAGATTAGATGTTTAAAGAATAGTGTGGGGGAGTGGATTGTAGATACAGACGCAGTGAAAAAACACATTCTGATGGGGTTTGAAAAACTTTATACTACTGAGTTGAGTCTATCTCACTGGCAGTCACCAATCTCAGGTTTCTCTTGCTGTTTTCTGTCAGAAGAGGAAAGTGCTTGGGTAGGTAGAGAAGTGGTTGAAGAAGATGTCAAAAATGGATTATGGAGTCTGAAGCCTTTCAAAGCTCCAGGAGCTGATGGATTGCATGCGGGGTTTTATCAGGAGTTTTGGCATGAGGTGGGAAAATCTGTTAGTGAAGTGGTTATGGATGTGTTTGTGAAAGGGGTTGTTCCTGATTATCTCAATGATACCCTCATCACCCTGATTCCAAAATGTTCAAGTCCAGAAACCTTAAATAATTATAGGCCGATAAGCTTGTGCAACTCGGTCTATAAGGTTATATCCAAGATTATAGTTAGCAGGATCAGACCCTTTATTGGCAAGCTGATTGCCCCTGTTCAAACTGCTTTTGTGCCTGGAAGGAAGGGTATTGATAATGTTTTGATTGCCCAAGAACTCTTCTTTGCCTTGGATAGAAAGAAAGGTAAGGAAAGCTACATGGCCATCAAAGTGGATTTGGAGAAAGCCTATGATCGGCTAGAGTGGAGTTTCATTTATAAAGTTCTTCAAGCTTTCCACTTTCCTCAGAATATAATCAAGGTGATTATGAGTTGTGTTACATCCACCAGGATCTCAATTTTGTTTAACGGAGGTACCTTAGACCCCTTTATTCCAACAAGGGGGCTAAGGCAAGGGACCCGATTTCCCCATATTTGTTTATTTTGTGCATGGAGTTTCTTGGACATTTGATTGAACAAAAGTGTGTGGCTGGAGATTGGAAGCCTTTAAAAGCCTCCCGTGAGAACATAGGTATTTCCCATTTGTTTTTTGCGGATGACTTAATTTTGTTTGCTAAGGTGGAGGAGCATACTTGTGAGGTTATTTCAGAAGTTTTGAGCAGATTTTGTAAGGAATCTGGACAGAAGGTGAGTCTTGAGAAATCGAGGATTTATTTTTCTCCAAATGTCCAAGAGGGAGTCAAAGAGGAGATATGCACTAAACTGGGAATCCAAGCTACGACAAACATTGGAAAATACCTTGGGTTTCCTATTAAGCATAGAGGGGCAACAAGGAATAGATTGAATTTTATCGTGGAGGGGGTGATGAGCAAACTTTCTGGTTGGAAAGAAAAGTTTATGTCCTTTGTTGGAAGGTCTGTCCTAGTGAAATCGGTAATGTTCGCAATACCAAATTATGTGATGCAAGGAGAGGCATTACCAATACATTTATGTGAGAAGCTGGATAAAATTAACCGGGACTTCCTTTGGGGTTCAACTAGGGAAAAGAAGAAGCTGCATTTAGTTGGGTGGAATAAAATCATCCAACCAAAGGAAGAGAATGTTGCGCTCCTTGCCAAGCTAAATTGGAGAATGAATCAGGAAAAGGACTCTCTTTGGGCCAAAGTCATACTAAACAAATATTGGTCCATAATGTATTTATGCCCGTGATTTCTGGTATAAAGTGAATATTCCCCCTTATGGTTGTTCCTTCATTTCAAGCCACTGATGATGTTAATGATTGGCTTTGGGTCAACAGCAATGCACCAATCCTCAGAACCATGGAGATATGTATTTCCTTTTGCCATATAGGAACTATGGAAGCATAGAAATAAGGTTGCTTTTGAAAATACTGCCCTAAACATCAATCTGTACAGGCCGTGTATAAGCCAGGCAATGGAATTTTATTACTGTGTGGGGAAAATAAACAAACAGAGGATGGTGACTGTCATTCCGGTGCACTGGGAAAAGCCTCCTTTTAAGTGGTTCAAATTGAACATAGATGGGGCTTCCTGTGGCAATCCGGGGAGGGTTGGAGGTGGTGGAGTCTTAAAGGACAGTGCTGGTGAGTGGATCAGGGGGTTTGCAAGGAGTATTGGGTCAACTACAAGCATTATAGCAGAATTTTGGGCACTAAGAGATGGTCTGCAACTGGCCATTCAGCTTGGTGTTCAATATTTGGAAGTGGAACTTGATGCTAAAGCTGTTTTAGATGTAATTAGTTCCGGAAACTCCCCTAATGCTGCTTATTCTTCCTTACTTTTTGATTGCAAATTATTGCTGGAAAATATTCCCCACAGCACAGTGAAGCATGTTTTTAGGGAGGCAAATAGAAGGGCTGATGCACTTGCTAGAATAGGTTGTAATTTGCAGGAAGATCTTGTATTTTTTTATTATCCCCCATCTGATGTAGTTGCTACCTTAGTGAGTGCAAACAAAAATGGGGAAACATTTTGTAGGCATGTTGCCAACTTAGCCATTTTGGCTGCCTAGCTTATACATATTTCCTTTTAAACCAAAAAGAAAAGAAAAGAGTCAAGCAGAATCAAATAACATGTGAAAAATGATTAAAATAATAAAAACAAGATTTTTGTCAAATCTGGATTCAGGGTGCGTACACATACTCAACTATGTGTACACATGGTCGAAACCATGTGCACGTATACTCGATGAAGTGCACGCATCCTTTAGCACAGATCCAAAAAGTTACATCTTTACAAATTTAATCATTCAAATATATAAACATAGAAATCAAATAAGTATATTAGAAATGCTAAACAGTAAACTAGCATAAACCAAATAACACAAAATATTATCATAAACAAATAGCCATGAAACAAATCAAACAATTATACTAAGCTACATTAAAATTAATAAACATGTCAATCTTCACATAAAACCAAAATAACAACCCAAAAACAACAAGAACTTATTAAATAAACTCGAAGTCAGATTTAACACATATCAAACGGTCAAGCATCAATCAAATATAACAAGAACACTTAAGATAATACCAAACAAAGAATCATGTGAATCCTATGTAACAAAGTGGGAAATTATGGAAAAAAGACTCGCCTTGCTTTAGAATCACAGATTTAAGATTGTTTAACTGACCCTTTAGTGCCTACAACACAAAGATTATATTGAGAGAACAAGAACAATAAAAAAAACACAATAGTTTTTAGGAATCAAAATTCAAGAATAAACTTTAATTGAAAAATTTTTAGAAAACAGTTTGGAAAAAAAAAAATTTCCTTAGAACTAACTAAAGGGAGATTTTGAATCTATAGAAAAAGTGCAAAGGTGATGTGTGGGTCTTTAGAAAAGATGAACTAGGGTTTAGAAAAGATGAAAGCACTCTTTCTAGCTAGGGTTTTGATTAGAGACATAAGGTGAGTATTTATACATTAAAACTAGGGTTTGCAAGGCTTTTTAGAAACCTTTGGACATTCTCAAGGGTCTAAGGACTGGCCCCCATCAAAGAATGGTGTTTGGGGGCCCAAAAATCATGTTTTAATGACCTAGGAATGAGCCTACATACACAAGTTTTGAGGGTGCGCACGCACCCTTGATTCATGCGTACGCATGCTCCCAAAAACCCTAATTTTGACTATTGTGTTGGCTCGACTTCAAACGGTCATAACTCACTTAATATAAATCCAAATTAGGTACAATTTATCTTTAAATTGAAGCTCAGGATCTCTACTTTCCAATGAAACAAATCCCACTTAAATATTCATTTTAGATAAAAAGTTACAGTCAAAATAGTGAGCAAATGTCATTTTTCAACATTGTTTTCAAAGCGATTTGAGCTCTTTCGAGTTGTGATTACTTCCAAAATATTATAAACTCTTTAACTACCCATGGTTGACATATGTCAAGCTCATCATTAGGGTCAGGGACCAAAATTTATCAATGGGTACAAAATGAAGTTTCTATAGTTGCCCCTCTTTTAACTTTGCTTGCACTACAAGTATAGTTAAAAGTCTGAAGAGACAAATGTTTTGTAAGTTAATAAACTTTGAGTCCACACACACTACACACAAACATGCAAGCAAATGCAAACATGGGGCGTGCTTAAAAAAATGATTACTACACTTCCAACAAGAAGTGTGAAAAACCACATGAGACATAAAAGAAAATTTGGGATGTTTTCAAGTTTTAAGGACTCTACCTTCGAGTATTAAGGACTCTACTTGATCATGACACACATACATGCAAGCAATCATGGGAACAAGAAATGTACCATAAGAGACATAAAAGAAAATCTAGGATGTTTTCAAGTTTTAAGGACTCTACTTGAATTGGGGGGACCACTCAACCAAGCAATTTACGCTCAAACAAAATAGGCCACTCAAGAATGAGCATTTATGCCAAGGGTGTATACACCGCATTTTGTACCCCTTACGACTCGAGTCCCTGTTCCCCAACGATGTTGGAATTCTAAAGCCCAAGGTTTGTTTAGGACTCGATTTGATTGAAATTGACTTGACGAAAGTATTTTTGGGGAAATATAATTCTTTTATGAACTAAATAAGCTATTTTTAGAAAATAAAGGCCACGAAAACCATAGGCCATGTGTACACATACACGCATGTTCCAGCTCTGCATACGCATGCTTCATGCATGCATACGAATACACGAGCATTCGTATGAATACACGGGCATGCGTACACATGTTAGGGTTCTAGAAACTATGAAAGGCAAGTTTTCTGCATTAAAGCTTGGCTTTGCAACGAATCCCACATCATCTAGGAGCCGTTTCAAGCCCCTATTTTTCAACTATAAAAAGCCATACATGGTACCTTTTGAAAAACACAGAAAATTCTAAGGGAAAACACAAGATTAACTAGAAATAGTGAATCATAGAGGGAGTTTTTCACAAAACATTCTCAAGTCAATATTTTTCTGATTAAGGCCTTTTCTGGCTTTCATCTTCGAGTTTCAAATTTACTAATTACTTCTTTGTTTGATTGTGAATAGATTGACTAAGGGGAACGGTCCAAAATCAAGCTAAGGAGCTCTGTGTTTTGAGGTATAATGTTCTAAGTCCTTTTCTTTTTCTCTTTTTGTTTTGATCTTCTTTTTCTTTCTTTTTTCTTGTTTGTTTATGTTATAATATGTTTGTTTAGTTTAAGTTTACATAATTTTTCTGTTATTAAACATGTTAGGTTGTTAGATTTAAGTATTCTATTCTATTGTGTTCTTGTGTTTCTGGGTTAGGGTTTAAGGCATGCATGAGTATGCATGCTTTCTGCATGCACACGCATACCCAAAGTACGCGTATGCATACAACTGGGTTGCATACGTAGTCCCTATGTATGCACACACATACTCATGCCCGGAAACCTTAATTCGAACCTTTTTACTTCTGTTTTTTTTTTTTTTTTAATATGCCTCCGTCCTGGTTTGTTATCATATGTATATGTCTTTGCCTCCATGTTTTGCTTGTTGTTTATTCTTCACATGCTAGATTAGGGTTTTATCTTCCAATTTTGTTGTTTTGCCATGATCATGCATTGAAGCATAGATGTTATGGTGTAGTAAGGTAAGTCATGCATTCATATGAACATGCATTGTTTGAGATAGGATCTTAATCTTACTTTGATGAACATGAATGATATTTGCAAATGCTTGGCCTTAGATATGATAACATGTTTGTTTGATCTTACCATGCCTATGTTTCTACTTTGGGGACGATATATATTTGTTTGTTTGCTGCCTTGGATATGATGTGATAAGATGTATGATAGGTGCATGCTAGGGTTTAAGATATGATGAGTTGCATGATAGATGATTAGATGCATGTTAGGGTTTTGGGATGAAAATGCCATGTTGATTGCTAGATGTATGCTAGTGTATGTGTGTGAGTCTAGAATGACAATATTGAATATGCCTCATAAGACATAATGAATGGAAGCTGACCCATGGGTCGAGTGGGGTCGGATGCCTAAAACTTTTCCAGTGGTGGAGCTAGGAATTTATTCTAGGGGGGCCAAGGTAAACATAATAAAATTCTTATGTATAAAAAAATGAATAAAAAAATTCTTATGTATATAATAATAATTTAATTTAATTGTCCAAGTCATTACTCATACTATCAATTAAACAAATAGTTGAAAATTTATTTTCTTCAAATTATCATAAGCCTTTCCTAGAAACACAAACTCTGACAAGTGACAATTGACCAACATAAAGACTATTAGTAATTAGTATGGTAGTATAGACCTAGACCCTAAAGTGTGTACAAATACCTAAACCCTATTTGGCTATTCTATTAAGCTTTTAACATTTGTTTATATCTTTTTTCTTTTTTCAATTCAACTACTTGTTGGACACCACAAACATAAAGCATATTCTAGTAGCTACTAGAATATGCTTTACTCCTTTACTCTTCTTCACTTGAATGGCTGAACAACAAACACTTGACATAGAGAGACTCTGATAGACACATAGAGAGAGTGAGAAACTTACCAAACGTTCACAGTGAAGATAGATCGAGACGGCACCGCAGCAGAGGTGAAGGTAGCAGCGGCAAAGGTGAAGGTAGCTTGACTACTTGTTGCTAGGGAAGTTTAGATCTTTAGGTTACCGGGTTACGAAGTTTAGGTTGTGTTTGTGAATTTTTTTTTTAACCGTGTTTGTGAAGTTTAATGTTGTGATTTGTATCTATTTATTTGGATTTTATAGTCCTGATTTAATTAGAATTTGGATTCCTAATTTAATTAGGAATAGGAATTTGACTAACAAATGATTTGGTTTTTTTTTTTTTTTTAAGCAAAATTGTTTATGGGCCAAAGAATGCACTGGGTTTTAAGACTGAATTGCTATGTATTTTTTGTCAAAAATCCTTGGGGGGGGGGGGGGGGGAGGGTTTCTTGCTATTATTATTATTTTTTTAGTACTATAATTCTAGGGATTTTTCAAAACTCAAGGGGGGCTATGGCCCCCTTGGCTTCGCCATTGCACTTTTCCATCTTCATACCTAAACTATGGACACGTGCTCTAGTAGTACATCATTCCTTCCACGAAGGGTGCTATATTTATGGTTCTTAGACCTAATTTAGGTGGCAACTCAATTTCTTCTCCACCCCAGTCCACTCGGCTGAAGCATACTCCCCCCCCCCCCCCCCCTTAATTGCGCCCACAAAGGGGACCACTCGACTAAGCAATTTACGTCCAAACACAAACAAGCCACTCAAAAATGAGCATTTACACCAAAGGGACCACTCGATCAAGAAATTTATGTCCAAACACAAATAGGCCACTCAAAAATGAGCATTTACGCCAAAGGGACCACTCGACCGAGCATTTATGTCCAAACACAAACAGACACATATGACTCACACAATCACATAAGGTTTGCAAAAACAAACACACAAGACTCATGCAAACATTAAAGAAACATGCAAGGATGCAAAACACGAACACACATGACTCACATAAGTAAGCGCACACAATCACACAAGATTTAGCCAAATAAACACACAAGACTCACATAAACATCAAAGAAACATGTGATAACAAAATATACTACAAACAATCACACAACTTACGTGAACAATGAAGATGCATGCAAAAATTTAATAACACAAAACATGATCTCACAAGACTTAAATCAAACACCAAAGATGCATATGGTCACAAAAGATTCGCACAAAACATCAAGGATGAACACAACAACGTATGGGTCACACAAACATAACAATGCAAACAAACACACAAGGTGTTAAACAAGATAGGCCTAGGGCCCAAGAAAAAAAATGAGGATGGACCTAATGCCCGATACAAAACAAGGAGAGGCCTAAGGCCCAAACAGAGTATGAGATGGGCCTAAGGCCCAAGATGAAATAAGGATGGAAACAAGCAAACAAACACATGAAAACCACACAAGACAACAAACATGCAAACAAACACACAAAACATAAAAATCAACTACAAGGAAGCAAACAAACAAGAAGACACCAAAGATGAGGATAGACATGACAACTTCTAATGAAGCGACAAACACAGAAAACCATACAAAATAAAGGATGACAAAGATGAAATGAAGGAACATAAAACTCAAGGTAAAACAGACTCTTTGAAAAGAAAACACAAAACATGACCATCCTAATGAGCATGGTAAAAATGGGAACCAAACACTTGATTCATTATGGATAATTTTCAAAACATTCAATCATGGGGACGCATCCTTCTTGTGGGATCCACCTTACCCCTAGTTTGACCGATTCACTTCCTTTTCTTTTCTTTTCTTTGTTCTTCTTCTTTTTTGTACCCTAACTTTTGCCTAGGCCATCTTTACGGGTTTTCAACCTAGTGAGCATTTTTTTTAGGCCCTAACTTTTGCCTAGACCGCCCTTGCGGGTTTTTAGCCTAGCGGGCTCTTTTACTTTTTACAAGAAACAAACAAATGGTAAGCAATAAGTAAGTGCTATAACTTATTCTCAAAAAAATCTTGTTGATTCAAACTTTCAATACATGAGTTGCACAATTAACATGATGTGATGTGGCTGCACCTCATAAGGTTGCCTACATACCCAAAAGAGATCAAGCCTAACATAGTTCACACAAACTTCAATTGATTAGAGAGGACTTTTACTTGGCTTATAATGTAGGCTTTGGTTCTTGGCTCATAAAGAAATGAATAGCAAAGGCTTAAACTTACTTTCTTGATAGTTATAACTTGGTCAAGGATTACTTTTCATTATTCTTGAACTTTCTTCACTTTCACCTTATTTATTTATTTCACTTCACTTTTTTTTCTTTTTTTCTTTTTTTTTTTGCATTTCACTTCATGCTTGCTCACTCCCAAGTGCAGGAGATTGTAGCAATATAATTCTCGATGTACCGAGGTCGAACCACAAGGAGCGGGGTGAATTCAAAGACAATGTAATTAAACAACAATTTGGATGAAGAAGAAAAGTACGTTTGCTTGGTGATTGTTAACAAGAATAATAATAATAACTGATTTAAATCAATAATGTAAATACTAGGGCATCGGGGTATTTCCCTATATCAATATGAAATTCTTTGTGATCTAAGAAAATATATATTTCATAATTGATTGTTCTTATACAATTAAATACTTATGATTCAGTTGAACTGAGACAATTCAAGAACGCATGATGAGCTAAATTAATAATGCGGTTAGAATAGTTTTCAGGAAAACCCATTCACTTTAAAACCTAATTTCTATTTGAAACTATTAGAAATTCATCTAAACAATAAGAAAAACATGATTGAACTTATTGAAAGTATGGAAGAACTAATACATCAAAAGAAATCTAATTGAATAATCAAATATGTTGTTGTCTAAAATCTTAGAAAAAATCACATTGAATATTCATACATATAGAATAAACATAACCCCTCGCCCTAGCAAAAAGTTTAGGCTGCCATTAGTGAAAGGAAAATACAAGGTTTTCTCTGCCAAATTCGTTCTACACAGCCTCCCTTCAAAACCCTAACGTAAAAGTGTCCAAAGAAAATAAAACTTTTACTATTTTCAATTTTCGTCTAGATCTACAGTAGTAATTGTGAGTTAATTTCGGCCTTCAAAAATTGTGAATTTCGAAAAACTCAAAACTGGAAAGTTGTAGATATTTAAGTCACGGTTCCAACCCATCCAGCTTGTGTCAATTGGATTTTTGAGGAAAGATATACGCCTAAAATACTGATCAATGCTCAAATCTGATTTTTCATTTTTAGATTCTACCTCTTTGATTTCTTTCCTTATTTGAAGCTTTCAAACATGGTAGACGACCCAAGCACTCCAGCTGCACTTCCTTAGACATTTAAGTATGGTTCTTTAGCTCCTCTTTAATTCTAGTTTGGTCTCCATTCTCTCAGAAACCCATATAAACTCATCTCTTTTTACATGATTTCCTGAAAGTAGAAAATTACACGCAATGAATGACGTCTTATTCAAGAAATTATGTAAAGATAAATAATAGGGACTAATGCAAATCATGGCTTAATTATACAAATTAAGCATAGTAATAAGGAGATAATACCCACATAAATATATAACACGTATACATTTTAAGGCGTTATCACTTCACTTTACCACTTTTTCTTTTGTTTACTTTTGATTCACTTCACTTTACTTTGTTTTTCCACCACTTTATTTAATGCACTGCCCCTAGTGTAAAGGGGTAATCCTTGACAATGGTTACTTTGAAAGAAAACAACTTTGAAGGCTTAAAAGAGGTGAGCAAAGGGAAATGTGTTTAAGATAGCAGGATAATGACCTCTCTTCATCCCAATTTTCATTGTTCATTTTGGCAAACATGCAACATCATATGTTGAGAATCAAATCAACTTGAAAATTTTGAGAACTTTTTAAATAAAACTCAAACCATTGCAAACCATTTTATTGATGAATTAAAAGAGTACATGAAGTGAAAGATTCACTTAATTGAAACAACAAAGACATACTGAATTGAAATAACAAAGACACACTAAATTGAAACATACTCTGAAAAGAAAGACTCTTGTGGAATGCAATAACAAAGACTAAACTTCTCGATCAATCAACCCCAAGTAGGAGGAGGCACACCATGGTAGTCAGGGAGAGGATTAGTCTTGATGTTGGGGAGATTGATGGGTGGCTTAGGGATCTTGCCAGATTGAATGAGGTCTTCAATGTCATGACGGAGACAAGTGCACTTATCAGTAGAATGACCATGGCTCTGATGGTACTTGCAATACTCACTTGCATTATAGTTAGGAACAGAGGTGTTTGGAGTATACTTTCCAAGATCTAGTGGCTTAATAAATCCTTTGGTTGACAAAGATTCAAATGCTTAAGATAAAGTCAATCCCAATGTAGTGAATTCCCTTTGAACATTAACAGCATGAACTTCACTTGTTTTACCTCCATTGTTACCATTACTACTTAAATTTCCTACCCCAAACTTCTTTTGAGGTTTTGCATCACTCTTCTTAATAAGACCACTGTTGATAGCATCCTCAACTTGTATACTAACATCATACAAATCAACAAAAGTCTTCAATGGAATTGGTGCAAGTTGGTGCCCATAAGTAGGCAATATATTCTTCATGACCATCCTCACTTGGTCTTTCTCACTTGGAAGATTAGGCATTTTGGAAGCTTTTCCTCTCTACCTCATCAGAAAATCAGAAAATAACTCATTGTTCAACTGCTTTGTAGTTTCCAAGTCTCTAAGGCTAACATCCAATTGAACACTGTATGAATATTGTTGTGCAAAGGCTTCAATCATCTTGTTTCAATAATTCATCTTAGCATTTTTCAATGAAAGATACAATTGTAGGGCTACATCACTAAGAGTTCGAGGGAAACACAATGATTTTCTCCTTGGTAAGATCTAGAAGTTTTATGGCAAGAATATATTGCTTCCAATTATTCTTGGGATTTCCAGTTCGATCAAAAGAATCCATCTTCGACATCTTGAACCTTGGGGGAGTTGGATATTGGGAAATTGAAACAATCCCTCAATATCAAGCATGTAGTCCTCCATACCTAGGGACCTTTTAAGCATACCTTTCATCTTCTCAATTTTTTGTGACCTCTCTTTGGTTTCCTTTGACTTTTATTTCTTTTTAGGTTTCTTGTTGATCTTAGCCTCTTTTTCCTCATGACAATCATCATTAAAGATAGAGTTTTCATCTTGAGATTCTTGCACTACTTTCTTCTTCTTTCCTTTAGCACTCTCAAGATGGTGAAACCTCTCAATGATAAGAGAAGTCATCATTCTCATCATTTCTTCCATCTTCTTCAAAATATATTGGTCACTTGATGCCATTTGGTCAACAGAAGTAAGATCAGTTTTTATGAGTCGATTATCAAAAGTTCAAGACCAAGAGGGTTGTGCAAGATTCTTTCTAGGAGCCATGGGTCACCTATAATAGATTTATCCTTATGAGAAACATTTCATGAAGATCACCAACAATAAATTTATACACTCAATTCCCACTTAACCATGCTCTAGAATGAGAACACAAAGATTAGACAAGTCCCAAGAAGATAAGACCCAAAAGGAAGGAAGAAACTTGAAGACACTAAAAGATGACAAACCTTGACAAGACGACAAACCTTGACAAGACATGGGCCTAATGCCCCTAGACAAGCTAGAATGGACCTAGGGCCCAAACAAAGGACAAATTAAGGTAATAACCCTAGACAACAGGACATGGGCCTAAGGCCACAAAACAAATAACAACGAAAGATCCAAGCATAGACACAACCAAAGATGGGCCTACGACCCCTAGACAAGACAAAGGTGGGCCAAATTCTCCTAAACAAAACAAGGCTGGGCCTAAGGCCCAATACACAACAAAAGATGGGCATAATGCCCCTAGACAAGACAAGAATGGCCTAAGGCCCAAGACACAAAAAAAGGTGGGCATAATGCCCATAGACAAAACAAGGATATGGGCCTAAAGCCTACGACAAAACAAGACAAGACATGGATGGACCTAAGCCCAAGACATAACAAAGGAAAGAATCAAAACATCAAACAAAAAATGGGCTACCAAAATGGGCTAACTTTTGAAAAAAATTTATTAATAAAAAACTCAAAAGATTTTTTTTTCAAAATTTTTATTTTGAAAGAAACTCTTTCTTAAAAACTCATTTTTATTTTTTTTAGAAAGGAAAAAAAAAATTATTTACAAAAAACTCACTTAAAAAAAAAACTATTTTTAGGAATTTATATATATATATATATATAATCTCACTAAAAACTCACTTTTTTTATATTAAAAAAAAAAAAAAAAACTTTACTTTGAAATAAACTTTTTCTTGAAAATTTTATTTACAAAAAAACTCAATTTTAAAAAAAATTTATTTGATTTTTTTTTTTTTTTGAGAACTTCACACTTTTTTTCTTGAAATTTTTTGTTTAACAAAAAAAGAACTTGAAAACTTTACTCTCTTTTTTTTTGGTTCTTTTAAAATATAAAAAGACTTTTTTTTAAGAGATTGACCCATCTTATTAGCCCAACAAATAATTCAAACAAAGCACACACACAAGCGTTAACCCTACATGGTTGAGTTTTGAGCTTATCTATACGTGAGTAAACCCCTTAAAGCTAAAGGAACATGTCAGTAGGTCACTCACAACTAGGTGGGCCATAATTCCAACTTTAGGCCTAAATGAACCCCATATAGATTAGTGGACAAACTTTTAACGTACTCAAAACCTATCATAGACAATGACACAAATTGTAAGTTGGTGGGATGAACTTCAAAAAGTCTTGGCTATAATGCAGCCTCCGCTTTCCCACTCATCTCCAACCAAGGTTACATGGGTACGAAATCCATGCGTGTGAAAAACAAAATAAAACAAGATTGAGCTCAATTAATAAAATCTTTATTTATTTATAACCTAACATGTTGGAGTTAAACTTCTTCTCTATTCCCAGCGGAGTCACCACTATGGGCGCAAGCACACGCAAACGAGTGGTTTCCTCGTGGGAAGTACGCCTCGGTCTGAAGTGGACTGGGCAGAGGGTGAAAAATAGAATCGCCACTTATATCAAGTCTAGGAACCATATTGGGTTATGACAATCTATCCACCAATAGCTTTTAGCAGTTGCTTTAAGAATTCTAGCATTGATGTTTGAGATTTCTTTCCGGTGTGACATGTATCCCTGCTTTTATATGAATTTCATAGGCAAAAGGGATGGATGGCATGGCAATGATATTGGTAGTAAATCTTCAGATTTTGCTACCTAGAATGATTTATCGTTGAGTGAGAGTTGCGGAGGCGTGAGCATTTAGAGAATGATCCACCACTGAAGGGAAGAGTTTTTTTTTTTTAGCTAAAGGGAAGAGTTACAATAAAGCCTTTCAGTTATAATTTCACCGTTCCAAGTTCTTACCGTAATATTTGGTCCTTTTCAGTCACTCTCCAAATCTGGGGTAAAGGGCTATTTTTCCTATTTGATACCATTGCAGGGTAATGGATACTTTTGTTGATCCTAGGCAGGTTTGATCATTTGATGTCTTTCAATTTGTCAACTTCGACGGTGTCAGCTGCTTAGCACACTCTTTATAGTTATACTGGGTAGCTAAATCATACCAATACCAAGTTACCACAACAATATATTGCATGGAGCAATCTGGGATTCAAGAGCAGCTTTCAAGGATTTGAGAGAGAGATATTAAGAGAAAAGGGCTTACATTCTATCCAGCCATAATCAACCCTCAGCACCTAACCTGGAATAAATTTCATACCAAATAATTTAAAATGTCACTTTCAAATTCTCAACAAAATATCAAGCAGTAAATAAATGTTAGTTAAAACATTTTGCAACTTTTAAACAATTTTCTTTATATATAGCACAGGTATACATGCAGTTTCAAATTGTCTGGAAAAACCCTCTTTCCTTGGCTGAAGGGAATTGAAATGCCAACACTCAGTAAAATGTAAGGTCATTACTAGGGAAGACTAACATGTATGGATCTTTCAATGTCATTTTTCTTGAGTAATAAATTTTGGAAAATAACTTCAAAAAGGATAGTTTATTGGTTCACGCTGCACGGCTTTCTGAACAAGCTCAGTTTGTTCCTTAACGTGAACTGAATAGAAACCAGTGGCTGAAGCAGCAGATGGAGCTCGCCCAATATACTTAATGTCATCAAAAGTTCCTCTCCCCAGTACTTTCATGGCAGTGCAGAGGCGGGGTGCAATGTAACTGTATGCACCCATGTTCATTGGCTCTTCTTGGCACCAAACAATCTCGGCATCTAACAGAATCCAAGAAATATTAGCAAGCTTCAATAAGTCAACAGAACTTACAGTACTCAATTAATGAAGAAACAACAGAACCACCTAGCTACTAGAATGTGACCTATAATGAAATTCACCTATATTCTGGTATGTTCATACTCCATTGTTTTTCTCTGGTTTAAAAGATTTGTAAGGGTGATAGATTGATCAAGCATCATCTTGTATGACCAGGTATGCCTATATCATACTATTTTAGGATAAATTACATTTTAAACCCTATACTTTCAAAAAAAAAATCAATTCAAACCATAAACCTATTATGTGTGATGTTGATAGAAAATGATTAAATAGAGTGTTGTATGACTTAGAGTGAAATAATGTCCATATATAATAGATACATGTTAAATTAACGACTGTGCATGTTTTGTATAAGCATTTGTTTTATTAACGGTGTCACATAAATGAGTGTATGGTTTGCTTGAAAACATTTTTGAAAGTGTAGGGTTTAATTTGAAACTTCTGAAAGTATGGGGTAATTTGAAACAAACCCAAAACTGTGAGTGTGAGGTTTAAAATGTATTTTCACTACTATTTATCTATGGGGAGTGCCTGCCACCAATATGAAAAAGAAACCTATTATCCATGGGAGACCCTGGACCGAGTGCCTGCCACAGATATGAATAAAGAAGCCAGGTAACCAATGTAAGATCTAAGTTTTGCTTGCATAAGGACATCCAATTTTTACATTATTATGGGGAAATATAACTAGTAAATCAGTTTTAAAAAAAATATGGCCAGTAAGTAGAAAAGAAAAGAAGGGGGCGTTTGAAGGGATATTCAACTAAACCTAATTGATTATTTCTCTAGATGCAAATTCAAAATGCATACTTGGATATCGCTTCAGCTCCCGTTGGATAAGGTCATATGGGAAGGGGCAAAGCTGCTCCACCCTACATATTGCAACATCCTTAGCATCAACCTTTTTCCGTTCCTCATCAAGCTCATAATAAACCTGCAACAAACAGATTTGCGTTAAGGGTCAGCATCTAACAACCAGGGAACAAAAGGAAATTGTACCAATGGCAAAACCAAACCATCTGAAATCATAATCCCCCAGGTAAGATTTATAAGAAGCCCTAACACTTTGTTTACATGGAGAGAGATGGAAGAAGGGGAAGAGGGGGAGAGTGGAAAGTGACTAGCATGTACTAATTATTAATTCTTGCCACCTTCCCCTCTACACTCCTGCCATCTCTCTTCATTCCAAACATACCCTAAAGTAAATTAACCATAAGAAGCTAAATATTTGTTTGCATTATTTTAAATATAAAAAAAAGATTAAAACAAAAATCCAAAAAAACCTATATTCAGATGGAGGGAGATTGGGCAAAAGGACAGGAGAGGAGAGTTGAAGGCGGCTGAGACGTTTTCAGTTCCAGCCACCTTCCCCTCCACTTCTCTCCCATCTCCCTCCAAACATACCCTAACTAATTTAACCATAAGAAGCTGAATATTTGTTTATAGTCATTAAAAAAAAGAAAAACCACAGCAGTAAGAAGCACAACCTTTCCAGAGCAAAGAACCAGTCGTCGAATACCCTCTTCAAGATTGGAGTGGTCATTCTGGTCCTTTACAAGGCGCTTAAACCTGGTTCCCTGTTTGTCAAAACCTGGGTGGCCCTGGACATCATCAAACTCAGATAAATTTGATTTGCAGTCCTTGTGACGAAGCAAGTTTTTAGGTGCCATTACAATGAGAGGCTTACGGAACTCCCTGTGTATCTGGGTAATGAAACAAAAAATCATACGAAATTATTAAAAAAAAAGACAAAAAAACAAACAAACAAACACAAAATCAAAAGTAAGTCATATTCCAATTAGTTGCACTCACTTGACGCCGCAAGACATGGAAGTAATTGGCAGGAGTTGTGACATTCACAACCTGCCAATTGCATTCCTGAATTTGTGTTCGAAGAGTTGGGTCCATCTCAGGAATATCATAAGGATTGTCATCACTCATCTGCCATAAAATTTAAGAATAAATATAAGCACAGGAACATCCCAGAGAATATTGACAATAATTTTATGAAGGAAAATCCTTAATAAAGAGAAAAAAACAGGAACGCACTCAATTGATATGCATAAATAACAACACTTTGGGCAGAGTACCTGAAGAAAACGCTCCAACCGTGCACTAGAATGTTCAGGGCCCTGGCCATCATAACCATGAGGAAGCAGCACAACAAGCCCAGTTTGACGAAGCCACTTAGACTCGCCACTACTCAAAAACTGATCAAATATAACTTGGGCCCCATTAGCAAAATCACCAAACTGAGCTTCCCAGATTACCAATGAATTTGGATTTTCCATAGAGTAACCTAACTCAAACCCAAGAACACCAAACTCCGAAAGAGAACTGCACACAAGAACATATATTGCTCATCTAGAAGAAGTTAAAAACCACAAAGCAAGATTACTCGGTGTACCAAGAGTTATATGGAAGAGTATAACAGTCTTTTAATATTTGGACTGACAGATAACTGTCCAGTAGTAAGGAGTTTGGGCAACAAGAAGTAGATACTGTCTCATGAATTATATCTATGTATGTAATTTACGGGACAGATTTTCCCTTCATCCGACCAACTATGTGGCAATTCAAATAATCCTCCACATTTACTTATAATCATATGACCTATTAGTAGTCATGTAACTTGTTTAAATCACTTAATAAGACATTTTTTGATAAGTTACTTAATAAGATATGCGATTAAAACACATGCCAATGATTATCTGATCTCCACATAACGGGTTGAATGAGATTCCTCCAAACTGGTTTGGTGGAAAACTTTGTCCTAATCTATATTAGCATACAAGTGCACATGAAAAAATATAGAGGATTTTTTAGTTCAAAACACCCTATCTAAGGTCCTAAGGAATAATATAATCTAATTTTATCACTTAACAAATAAGACATTAGTGTGTAGATGAAATGAACCAATATCATCCCTCAGATTATCAATCAAAAAATAACATACAGTTTCGTAAGGACTGAAATAGCACAACATTATATAATTATGACATGGACCTTTAAAGGTTTATTAAGACCACAAATGCCAAAGCTTCAAAAGTCCTATATAAATTTCAAGCATAAATAAAAGGGGGCAAAAAAAAAAAATCCTCGCTTTCAATTAGGAAAATACCAAATCAAGAGGCATAATATCAAAGCAAGCACAGCAATATAACGTTTCATGCTACGAATTAATTAACGGCTTAATGCTAAAGTTGACAATAACACATAGATCTTACATAATTTTGATGTTATTTTTTATTTTGGTAAGGGAAAGCAGTTGCATCTACACCTGTGATGCAAAAACCTAACAGCATCCCTATCACCATCAAAATATGGACATGCATTCAGACATTGGGTAAACCCAAGGCACATTATCAGACAAAATATATCAATGCATGAACTGCTAATAAGTTTCTTCCTCTTCTTTTTTTTCGTTCTTCTCAGCAGCAAAAGGAGTTAGAACCATAACACATAAAGCTCATGCACAGCAGAACTTGTAGTAAACAAAATTGTGAAACAAAAACAACAATTTTGTTAGAAACAAAGGGTAATATTTGTAACACCCACCTCACTTAAATTTAATTTAAATGTTTCTAGAGTGGAATTGGTGAATTATTTCATTTGTCTTGAAGGTGTTATTATTTTATTTTATGATCACTACTGAGAAAATAAATAAAAGAGATATATTGATGCACGGGATAGTTAATTTGAAAGACATGGTCCAATTATAAATTGATTACGGAGATATCATTATTATTTATTTGGAGTTAAATGTAATGTTTATAAGTATGGTGGGCTTCTTGGGGACCAAGTAAATAAGATTCAGGGGGCTATATGCTTAGCCCAAGCCAAAAAGAAAAGAAAAAAAGTCAGTGCTTAACATTTAAGCTTAAGAGTAGAGAATTAGGGCTTCTCTACATTGAAAAGAATAGAAGACCGTGGCACTACTAGAGGCAGCCAGCAAAGTTGTAAGTAATGAGGTAAATGTCTATCTACACATGCTTATTGAAAATTGTTAAACACGTCTTTGACTTTGGAGCCTTCATCTCATAGTCTCATGGAAGTCTTAGACTTATACTGATAGTTTCATAGGAAAAGAGGTTATCATGGAAGTGTGTATGTAGACATACATTATTTTATTTATTTTGAAAGTCAGTTAAGAGATCTTAATATATATGCAAAGTAGAATCACCATTCTATATAAGTTAAGCCTATATAGACATACACGGGTGGTGTTCGAATGGTCTATATATATGTATAGCTAATTGTAGTATTAGAGATAACACTACAATTCAAATAGAATCTAGTATAGACATGATGTCTATTAGAAGGCTATGTCAGAATTAATATTGCGAAATCTTCAGAGTCAGATTTAATATTGTGAAATCTTCACAGTGACTAAGGAAAAGTTTTATAAGACAATTTTTGAGGTTATTTGAAAACCTATATGCCCTTGTTGAGTTATTTGATCCTTAATTAGGTTCTAGTTGACATCATCCCAGACAGGTGAAGTGAAGCTTGGTTTAGTGACTAGAGGTAAGTGGACTTCAGAACATGTCGTTTCTCAAGACGTGTATATTTATATATATACATATTTGCAAAAGTGAAGTTTCAAAATCTAAAATTATTGTCAATGCTTTATACATACCTGTATTTTATTATTTCTTGTTTGAAGCTGTATATGTTAAGAATGATTCAAAAACTATATTTTGAGAAATTTTGAGAAATGGTTCATTATATGATATATGATTTGTATTGACAATATTGTAATAAAGTAAGAATGTTTTTAAATGGTCAGCTAGACAGTTTGCAACCTTTGCCAACACAGAGTTAAGTGTTGGTCTTCGGCCAAAGTAGTGTTATTGTGATGTGGTGCAGTGTTATCGTTTGCTCTTTGGAGTCAATGTTATTGTTTGCTCTTTGGAGCTAGTGTTGCCTCTCTAAGGTTATTGGTATTGTTTCCCATGGGAATTACCTACCGAGTGTTTAACAGTATATGTCTTATCTGGCTAATGTTTTCCATATTGAACTACTGTTTTATTGTTGTTGGCTTTATAAGTAGAAAAATTGTTTATAACTATATAATATTGTTTCTACCTATTTAGGGTATTTTGAATTTGACCAACTAAGTGGTTACTATTTTATTTAACTTATTTCATGATTTCAAAGTTATAGTCAAATGTTTACTTTTTGACAGTTTTACAAAATATATTCTATTACTGTTAAAACTATATGTAAATGTTTTGTAAAGATTATATCTTGTCAATGCTACTATTATTTTGTTTTGAGAGACATCCTTATGTTAAATAGGCTCTTATTTGTCTTTTAGCTCACCCGCTTTCTCCACCCTTTCAGATTAGAACAGTGGAATCCCTTTTGGTGGATGATCATTGGAGCCATAGATTGAACACTTCGTTGGGAGCTATGTTAGTTAATTGACTATGTTATTATGTTTCCTTAGGATAGTGAGCTTAGTATTTGTGAAACTATTTGAGATTGTATTTGGGGACTTTATTATTAAAGTTTTAGTCTAATGGATTTTATAAGAAAGACTTGATGGTTTGATTTCTTATTTGTGGATATTTATATAAGCTCTGTTCCATTATTTGAACTTTAGTATATATAAGACAAGTGTATCTAAATCTGGGTTTTGGGTCGTGACAATATTGTTTTGAATTACTTGCACAAGAAGAAAGTTACCACAGATTACCTGTTGCTAACAGTAAACATCTCCTCATTTTGGTTCATGATAACATGGTCTAGAGGGCAATACTTCTCCCCCGTTTCCTGATCATGAACTACTGCATGGCGATGACTAAATGTACCCCTTTCAACATCCTGACCACTCAATCGAACATGGTTACCCTCTACAAGCAATGTGGCAAAAGCAAGTGCTTCCCCAACTGCCCAGTCTATGCCTTCACCTGTTTCAATCATTTGTGCACGTTGGTCATAGACCTTCTTTACGGCTCTGTGAGGCTTAAAATTATCTGGAAAAGTTGTGATTGCCTTGCCAACATTCTTCAAAATGTCTGGCTTTACCCTGTATATCAGCGAAGAAATTTTATTATATATATGCATTTGTATTTATACACACACAAACACATAAATATATTTATAGTCAGAAACATCAAAATAGAAGTGAAAATTGACAACTCAACTCCACCTTAAACTAAGCCTTGATCCCAATTATATTGACGTTCACTACCAATCCTCATCAACTAATTGGAATCGGCCACATATATTCTTTTTCTCGATTCTATCCTATATATAACCCATACCATACGCCACCTCTCTAAGTAGCATATCCTTCTTCACTGCTACCTATGTTATTTAGGCACTTTAAAAAAAAATACTATGTTATTTTAGGGCACCCTCTACAACTTGACAAAAAATAGAAACACAAACATACCCAGTGTTCCGGATACGTGAAAGCTGTTCAGGCGATTTGAACCCAGACCAATGAGATGCAAGCCAGTCCCTTCTTTTTGGAACATAATCTTTGCTAGCCAAGAATTCTTCATTGAGTATTGTATTGACCTTTTTGAGCATCTTATCAATGTCTTCCTTTGTCACCTGCCCGGATTCTAGAAGTTTATTTTGATAGATCTCAAGAGTTGATGGATGATTCCGGATAACCTGTTAGCCCCAATCAAGTTAGACATCTAAGCAGTTTGGCTGACTAAAGTCATAAGCAGCAATCAGCAATCTATGCGAAACATCAGCAGTAAGAACAAGTGAGGATCATCTTGGAGGGAAAAAAAAAAGATAAAAAATTCAGTGAGAATGTAAGTCAAATCAAACAGGAACAAAAAACTTCAAGGAACTGTAGAGAAAGGGCTAACCTTGTACATTTTGGGCTGTGTGAAGGACGGTTCATCAATCTCATTGTGCCCAAAACGACGATAACACACTAAATCAACCACAACATCTGAATGGAATGTCTGGCGCCACTCAGCTGCAAGCTCACAAACATGAACTACTGCCTCCATATCATCACCATTTACATGGAAAATTGGGGCACTCAACGCTTTGGCAACATCAGTGCAATACTGTGAAGATCTCCCTGCCCTTGGATCAGTAGTGAACGCAACTTGGTTGTTCACCACTATGTGTATAGTGCCACCAGTAGCATAGTTTGGAAGAGCACTAAGATGTAGAGTCTCATATACTACTCCTTGTCCAGCAAAGCTACCATCTCCATGAATAAGAATACCCATATTCTTGGTCCTGTCCATATCATTTGAGTAATACTGCTTTGCTCTAGTTTTTCCGACAACAACCGGGTCCACAGCTTCCAAGTGGCTTGGATTTGCAACCAGAGACAAATGAATTCTCTTTCCACCTCTAGTTGGTCGATCATAAGAAGTTCCTAGGTGATATTTGACATCGCCAGTTCCTGTATAAAGCCCAACTTCATCCACAGGCTTTGTACCACCACTAAACTCACTAAATATCTGACGCAGTGGCTTCCTAACCACATTACCCAATACATTCAATCTTCCCCTATGAGGCATTCCAATAACTATACTCTCAACACCAAGATCGGCTGCCCTATCAAACATCTCCTTCATGCCTGGAATCAGAGTCTCCCCACCTTCAAGCCCAAACCTCTTTGCCGTTGTCCACTTAGTAGCCAAGAAGTTCTCAAACTGTGTACTCCATATAAGCCTATCAAGAATTACCTCACGGCGCTGCCGGTTGTATTGCATCGATGTGGGGGTTTCAATCTTGTCTCTTAACCAATTACATTTATTACGATCTGGGATGTGCATGTACTCATACCCAATGCTCCCACAGTAAGCCTGCTCAAGCCGGGTCAATATGGATCTAAGGGTCTGCACAGGTCGGTTCTCAGACAAAAACCCAGCCATCCTCCACACACCCAAAAAGAATTCTCTATCAAGATCAGCTTCTGTGAAACCATAAAGTGAAGGGTCCAATTCTTCTGGGATTTCTCGTTCTTCCAAACCCAAGGGATCCAACTTGGCTTTCATGTGACCATTAACCTGGTAAGCCCTCACAAGCAATAGCAACCGCATACTCTCTTGAATTGTTTGGCCTGAAATTCCAGGGGACGTGGCAGCCTGACCCACGAAATTCCTAAAGAAATTGTCCCATGACTCATCCACACTATTTGGGTCAGCTTCCCAAGCCCTTTGAAGCTCCTCTAAGTAGACACTGCTTGTCCCATCTAGGAAGCTGTCAGTTAGCCTAGACAAGGGCACAGGACGAGGTACAGGTGCTGCTTGTGCCTTTGATCTGAATACAGTGGTGTGAAAATACCGATTCTGTGAGGGAAGTATCCGTGTTCGTGATGCCTTTGACCCCCCTTGAGATAGAGTTCTCCTAATAGCAAGCTTTGCTACCCCAGACCCAGCTCTAAACCAACCCATCTCTATCGATCCAAACTATAAAACAGAAAACAGCAGTGACTTAAGTCTCTCAAGGCTCAAATGGACATAGAAGCCTAATTCTAACTTGTCAGAATCCAAGCATTCACTAGAAGAAACAAATAGACCATGGAGCAATAATAACAGGAATAAAAAACAGCAAAAGAACATCATAAACATTAAACCAAAATTTACACCTTGACATGTATCTAAAACCAGAAATGAGCATAAAAGCCATTAAGGACCCAATCAACTACAACCTACTCATGATATAGAAAACCCAAAATCTCAGAATTGCTAGAAAAGCCACAAGCTTTACATCACCATTATATAGCAAACCCAAAATCATGCAATTATCCAACGAAATTACTCTAACCAGAACCAGAACCAGAACAATGCAAAAACCAATCAATTATATAACACGCAAGCATCTAGTTGCTGACAAAACGTAGTAAAAAAAAAAAAAAAAAGAAGCATATGAAATTTTATTAATATATAACTCTAACCCTGTTCACTTAATCAGTTATTCGATCAGAAACCCACTTTTAGATTGAAAAAATGCTCATAAGCCAAAAAAGAAACAAAACCAGAGATCGAAATATAGAAAGATTGCAAGAGAAATCCTAGAAAAGCATCATACAAAGTATCAAAAACTTGTTCAGGATTTTGTTTCGTTTAGGTTTGGTCTGTCCTTACCGTTGGAAGAAGCAGAAACAGCTGACCAGGCCAAAGTCCAAACCAAACCAGACAAAAAACTGAAACAGTGCTTTTTTTATATATTTTTTTTAAAATAATTTATTTTTGAGACAGAACAGAACTGTGTGGAAAACCCTCGGGCCTATGTTTGATTTACTAATTTACCCTTCAGCTAAGGCTCACCGTATTCATAAAATAGGCTTATCACACACGCTTCGCACATGTGATGAGCCATTTTTTAATTTTGAATTTAATGTGATTTTTCAATTTGAATTTATTTATTATTAGTGAAGTTACACATGAAGAAATTTTTAAAAAACTAAAATTTAGGATTTGAAATTGAGTAAACTGCTAGGTTTAGTGTGTCCTAATTTTTAGGAAAAAATATATCAAACGTGCATGAGATATATTTAAATGAAAGGTGATATGTCCACAATATTTTTACAATATTTTCACAACAAATCATAAGTAGTTAGTTGTTATTGGTTCAAATTGGAACCTAACACTAAGATTACTTTTTTGTCCTAACAATAACAACCAGTAACAACCTGCCACTTATAATTTGTTGTGAAAATGTTGTAGACATATCATTTCTCATATTTAAATAGAGAGTATGCTAATTTTTAGGAAAAAAGTTTCTTTGGTAGTTTTTTTTTTTTTTTTTGAATTACAGTTTTAACCCCATTTTTTTTTTTTTTTTTATGAATAAGGATTGTCTAATTAGATTAGGGATATTTTTGACATTTTCTGAAATCATAACTAACTTTCCGAATCATCTTAATATATAGAGATGACTCTTTTTAATCCAAGCCCGGCTTAATGCAAGGTCAACTGATAAGACCATTCTAGGGTTTTTCTATTCTTTTTTTTTTTTTCACCATAAATTGGGCTCGGCCTCTTCTTTTCTTTTTTTTATTTTACCAGGCAAAAATTTAAGAGATTAGAGCATAAGCATCAGGAATTGTAAAAATGTGTCATTTTAGCATACCAAAAAACTATTTTATTATTTTAGAATACCATTTTACAATTTACCCTGCATCAGGTCCTCTATTATTCAATTTGGTACATTAAAATAATATATATAACAATAATAACACATTAAAATAATATTTTTTTTAAAACTCAGCTTAATGCAAGGCCACCATCCAACAAACAAACCACCGCCACAACCAACAAAACAATCACCACATCCTCCAACAAATTAAAAAGCCAAAAAACTGCAAATAAAAGGAAAACCCACATCCTCCAACAAAAGAAGGATTAAAAGGGAGAGAGGAGTGTCGTGGGTCGTTGGTCGTCATTGTGGGTTGCCTTCTCAACAACCACTAGCCTAAAACGCAACCAACAACTGGCTCAAAACCCTAACCCAACTGACCCATCGACTTCCTCAACTAACCGACCCATTGACTTCCTCAACTAACCGACCCAAAACCCCAACCCATTGACTACCAAACTCAACCAACCACCAGCTAAAAACCCATAACATCGCTGCAACCAACCTCTACCCATAACCCACAATGCCGCCAACCCAAAACCTCGACCCACAACACCGCTGTAATTAACCTCAACCCACAACCTAAAAAACACGCTTGATGCCGACCACAACGCTGCCGCTCGAAAAGAGTGAAGAAAGAAATTTATTTGAGTTTGATCTAAGGTGCAGAGAGAGGGAACCATTTGATGTTAAGGGTGACGGATGGGCTGCAAATGTGATCTGAAGAAGAGTGAGGGAGATAGAGAGAGACAACACGTGGAGGTAAGAGAAATAAAGTTGAATAAAAAAGCTATAACACATCTATCTGTACCGTTATATTATTGGAACGGTACTGTAGCAAATGCCAAATTGATTTGACATTTGATACATCTCATGAGAGTTAGTTTTTGGTATTTGGTGTGCCAAATGCTAAAAATATAGCATTTGGCACACTTTATGCCAATGCTCTTACAAGATAAAGTTTGGCATCTTTCTTGCTATTCTAACAACTATTAGGAACCTTCAAAACTTCTTGTCAGCATCTTAGGGTTACCTCTAAGGGGTCCCTCACTGTAATGGTGTGTGTAGGACGAGGGACTATATACACCAAAAGAAATAGTTAGATATTCGAAGAGATCTGAATACCCTTATTTGTTAAAAAATAAAACATTAAGAAAAATAAGATTTCCTTATCTTCTTTGTTATAATGAGATCATCCATTATATTTATGAAAACTTTGTAGAAAGTACAAACTAAAGTTGGGAATCTTGTACCATATTGAGTAGTACGATAAGTATTTATCATGATCCAATACAACACTCTATAGACACCCCATTTTACAATCCACAATCATCCTCAATTTATGGCAAAATTATATTTTCATATCTCAAGGGTGAATCATAATTTTGACCATTAGATTTCTAAAATTTCCATGTAAAACATATATTGAAGTCTTAAAGATGAAAGCGATGTGTCAAGTGTTCCAATTGGACCATTGGATCAAAATTTGAGGCTAAATCAAGTTTTAACCTTTGATATGATTAGGTTTTTTTTTTTTTTTTTTTTTTTTTTTTAGAAATAGTTTTTAACCTATAGATTCAGGTCCTAATGATTGCTATTTATCATCACATCAAGACACCAATTGGTTTTTGGTGTAGGCAGCGATCGAATCCTAGATTTCTTATTTAACGATAAAAGATTTTACCAGTTGAGTTAATTGAAACTCACTATGATTAGAATTGGAAACATGTGATTATGGTAAAATGATTATTATTCTGGTCTTCTAAAGGATTAATTATAATTAATGAGGTGTCATAATAAAAATGATTTAGACTTAGGACAAGGGTGTTCAATTGCACAAGGGATTATGTGATTGTAATAAATTAATGATCTTAATTTTAAATTGGAATCGGCTTGGGTCCAATGCATAGGCACTAGACCCAGTCTATATATATAAATTAGTGTGTAGTCCCGTGCATATGCACAGGTACAATTAAAAACAATAACAATTTTTTTTTAGAAGAGATTCAAATTATATATAGTATTAGCTTACACTTTTTTTAAAACCATACATTTAAAAAAAAATATATTTAATGGTTTCTCATTATTTATATATATATTTTAGAATTTAATTAGATTTAGACTCTTCGATTTTTTCACCCAATAATTCACTTGCCACAAGAATTAAAAAAATAAATGGACATGGCAGAAAATTGGACTCCAATTGAAATCCAATTTAGAATCTAATTGGAATTGGACTCTTTGATTTTTACACTCAATAATTCACTTGGCATAAAATTAAAAATTAAATGGGACATGTGACACAAAATTGAAAATTCAATTAAAATCTAATTGGATTTTCTCTAAGCTTAGGCTATTTATATATACTAGCTTGTAACCTCATGCATATGCATGGATATACTTAAAAGATATACATATTATAATTCTTACATATATAATTTAAATGTTATTGATAGTCATTATTATATTTTTTTAACTCTTTAAAAAGTCCTATAAGAATATTATTAGGTAGAAAATGTAAATTGTCCATTTAAAAAAAAATTATATTAATTAATTCTAGACTTTTTGGTTTTTGTACGTAATGACTCACTTGAATAGATATTTATAATGTGGTCCCACATTTAACTCCAAAATTAATAAATAAAACTCTCTTTAAAAATAAATAATTTAGGTCACATGGCGCAAAATTGGACTTCAATTATAGAATCGAATTGGATTTTCTCTAAGTTTTACCTATATATATATATATATATACACACACTAGTGTATAACACATGCATATGCACAGTACAATGGAAAAAAAAAATTACAGTTACAAATATATATGAATTCAAATTATTCTCTCTCTCTCTCTTTTATTTTATTTTATTTAGTTTAATTTCTTTTGGATATACACATGAGGTTACTTTTTTTATTTATTTATTATTATTGAGTTTTTGATGATTTACTCATATTAGACCATTTATCTTTTGCACCTCATTAACTCACCTAGAACAAAAATTTTAAAAATTTAAATAGGACACGTGGCGCAAAATTAGTTAACAATTGGAATCCAATTTAAAACTTAATTAGATTTTCTCTCAGTTTTACCTATTAATATATATATATATAAATTAATAGACAAAACTGAGTGAAAATTCAATTATAGTATAATTTTGCGCTACGTGTCTCATCTAATCTAAATTTTTAATTTTTTGTGCCAAGTGAGTTAATTTAGTGTAAAAATTAGATTTCAATTAGAGTTTGATTTTGAACCATATGTCCCACCTAATCTAAAAATTATAAATTTTTGTGCAAAATGAGTTAATTCATTGTAGAAAACAAGGAGTCCAATATAAATAAACCTAGGTAATATATATTTTCAAAACCAAAGCTTAGAGAAAATTTGATTAGAATCAAAATTAAATTTTGCCTTTGTGCTTTTCATACAAATTAAATTGTTTAGAATTTTTTTTTTTTGAACTAATAAGTATATTTTTATACTGTTTCTATTTAAATATTTTTTATGTGAAGATGTTGAACGTAACAAATTATAGTTGAGTTAAACGATTCCATGCATCTATCTTCATTTAATTTAGCAGATACTATTGAACCAATTTATTCTTTTATTTTGTATTATATTTAAGAGAATTTTAGAGACAATGATAGTAAATTAATATTGTATATATAATATTCAATAGTGATTTTCAAAATTATATGTATAATGGTAATATAATGAGAAATTTGACGTAACTAATATTATTAAAATTACAAGGAAAAATTATTTTAGTTCCTCCGAATGTCTTGGTCGAACTAATGTCCTATATATTTAATAACCTAAATTAACATCAATAGCACCACTATAATTCATCATTCCTGTGTGTAAGTATGGGTTATGTACTAGTTAATATTAACAGTAGGACACAAATATTTAAAAATTTCCTTTTGAATTTGTTGTCAACATCTAGATGTATGATTAGAGTTGCACCGATCCTTTATAAAAACAACAAAGTCCTCCAAAACAAACAACGATTCTTCCGCTTAGCAAAAAAAAAAAAAAACAACGATTCTTCCAATCCAAAAAAAAAAAAAATAAACAACAACAACAACAACGACGATTCTAGTTGCAATAATACGGGCTTCCTGACAAGACGACATATTGACATTGTACATGAGACAAACGTCCATGGTAGCAGGCAAAAGAAAAATAGAAAAAGGTAACAAAAATTTTATTTAAAGGGAAAAGAATAATTATAATAAAGCTGTAAACATATTGACATTGTACATGACTCACTATAGCTATGGCTTGATAATTAATTTGATTTTAGTTTTAAAAATTGGCCTTACTCTATGCGTAGTACACATCAAAATGTAGTTACAAGACCTATACCTAGCTCCTCTGCAAGCTCATCCCATACAGGAAGAAGTGTCAAACCAACAAGGAAAATACACGCTGAAACAAGTATTTTCCTCCATGATCCAACCTCTGTCACATCATTCAAGCATGGCTTCTCTGGAGTTCTCTGAAAATATAACATCAACAGTAAATTACACTTGTGGGGGGGGGGGGGGGGGGGGGGGGATTAAGAATTTGAAAAACATACTTTTCTATTGTTTTCTTTTATTTTTCAAATACCTGACATATTAACACATATAGTCCCCAAGGAAGTGACAAAGGTCCACCAAGCTGAAATATTGAGAAAAACAGGATGTCAATATGAAATAGGAAAATTACTAGGTAATTCCAGAGTATGGTAATATAGTGCTCCCTTCTCTATTCATGTTAGACCCTACTATGAATTTAATTAATAAGATCTACCATGAATGTGAGACAGGAGCACCATATCACCGTATTCTCAAAGAACCTAATAATTACCATATGAAATAAATAGATATTTTAAAGAATCCATTTAATCATGAAAACATTAATGGAGATGAAGATATTCCGTAATCGCGCAAGAAGTCCCAAGGAATGGGTAATGATGCATGAACTATGATATGGTGTAAGCACATTGTAATAAAGTAGAAATGGATTAATAATGAAAGTAAATTAAAAAAAAAAAAAATTCCATAGTTACAATGAGGGACGGGGTATTTGAACCTAGGTGCTAGTTGAGCTACAAGGCTCTTGGTGATAATGACAACGAAGTTGCCAAGCAAAGATGAGCCTTACCACTCCCAATCCAAGCAATGTGTAAGTTGTCAAACCAAATCCAATTAGCGCATTTTTTCCAAAAGCCCCCTGTAAAAAACACATAATCAAATTATCATTATGTGCTAATTTCGGATGAAAATAATAATAATTATCAACCAAATCACTCAAGCAAGGGAAAATAACATCAATCCTTCTACATGAAAATTTGACAACAGAAAAACTTTTATCTTCTTCAACATATGAAGCACAATAAAATCCAACTCCCACCCCCCAAAATAAAAGGATAAGGTACTTTTTTATACATGGGATAGAGGTGGGAATATCAGACAGCTTCTCAGTTGTAATATAAAGTAGTTATTAGAAGCAAGTATAGAAGCCAGAGGTAACTTCTTTTGCACCATTTAAGTTGAAGATAATTAGTTCAAAAACTCCATAGACACATGTATGTATAGATTGAGGCAGGATTCCATCAACGGGTAAATGTTGATTTAGGAATTTAAGAATAAATTTGGCAAAACTAGCAGGATCTATTCACAACATCGTAGCAATGACCTTTAGGTCAACTAGCACCTCTTGATGTTTTCAATGGAGACGTCCAAGCTTCAAAATCCCCCTCCCCCACTTATATTGTATCAGGAAAAAAAAAATCATCAAAGTCCAACACAGCTTTGGCAATAGAAACAACCACTGGGGTGAGCCCCTCTGCTCATGTAAGTACATTCTAGGTTTAATTCAATCTCGCATATAGAGAAAAAATTAGGGAAAAAAAAGACACGTGCAGAAACACACACAGATTTGATCCAAATGAAGGGAAACCCTGCAAAGCATATAAAGGATATCTCTATAGCAGTGCTGTTCTCAAAGGACTTTATCAAATTAACTCATCTATTTGATCGGATAAATGTAAGATTTGATAGAAGGAAGTTTCAATAATGCAAATCCCTAAGCATACTGTTAAATTACCGATTGTCCCAAAAGTCTAAGCTATTAGGATATGATAAATTTAATCATTTATCCGCACAATTCTAACACTCCCCCCCACGTTTTGGCCCAAACTCCTCTTAATAGGTGAGACCCAATATGTGGGATTTTAAATAGGAGGTAGAGTGGAGGAGACAAGGATCAAACTTAGAACCTCTTGCTCTAATACCATATTAAATTACCAATTGTTCTAAAAGCTTAAACTATTGGGATACAGTAAATTTAATCATTAAAACTCACAATTCTAACACATCCAATAAATTTTCATGACCACATTTAGCAAATATTTTTTCATTCTCATATCTTAAAAGCAATTGTTTCCCATAATATGTTTACAGCTGTCTGTCAATATATATAATGAATGGATGAAACCGTATTTTCTTGCACCAATTAAAAACAAACAAATAATGTATTCTGTTGTGAACTCATCAGTACATTGAGAAAATTCTCCCAATCACCACCGCACAAATGTGCAACATATGATCCTACATGTGTGCAAGCTCTATACTGACTCTTAGAATAATAGCAAGCTTAAAAATGTAGATTTCCCAATTAATGAATTAAAGCAGAAGAAAGTAAGTAGAAGGCCACCTGCACAGCTCTTCCACCATCAAGGCACCCCACTGGAAGCATATTAAAAGCTGATGTTGTTAAACCACACCTACAACAATTACTTGCATGGTAAACTATCATATGTTATGATAAACAGAATAAGATATTCCAAGAATGGTATGTTACCATCCTGCAATCACAAGAGGATGAATCGAAACTGTTGCAGCATGCATTGCTCTGCACATTGATAATATCAACATGTCACTGAAAAGCTTCATGACAAAGATGAGATACAAGGGAAATGAAATGATCGAATTACCACATCAATAACAAGTGAAACATTACTTGGCATTTATTAGATCATTCCAAAGGAGCATCATAACCATTGGAAAAGCTTAATTTTTTCTTATGTTGCATATCAACAATATTTTCAGTTCAATAAGGCGATGGAAGCAGAGGACATACGCATAACCAAGCGTAGCTCTAGTGATGAGTCCAAGAAGCAAAGAACCTTGAAACAACATGCTCGGAACCTGCACCAAATCTCCTGCAGCACCTGGATTTGATGAGAGCAATAGTCCAACAGCAAACATTGAAAAAGACAGGGCAGCACCAGCAACTGGACCAGCAATTGATATGTCAACCTCCGTACTCCGATCAGGAAGAATAGATTTGAACTGCACAAAATAATAATTGATAAGCAGAAAATATCCACATAGATATAGTGTAGATAGAACTTGTAAAAAGTTCCACCCATTGTCTTAATGAACATTTCTCATTAGGGTTGAGGCCATTACGCCTAAAGGGATTGACACTACCAATATATAGCACAGTAATTGGCAAAGAAGACATAATATATAAACTAAAGATCCCCAAACAAAAAAAAAAAAAAATACAAAATACAAAATCCTGGTCCATTAAAGCATAATGCAAAACTTGAAATAGAAAATAAATTTGACTAAGAAAACCAGAATCCAATTAAAAAAAAAAAAAAAAAGCTTTTCCGATATCACAACGTCGTATCTAGTATATCAAACCATACATCAGGTCAACAAGCAGAAAAATCAAATATTTCAATTGCCCACATAAGGATTCATACATCATAAAGTATGACCAGTCCAGATATTTCTGAAATATTACACGCCTTCATTAATAGATGAGAAGTATGTAATGTTTATCTCTAAAGAAATGATGTTGTCCTAGCAAAGACTTTGCTAGTCAATGAAGTCACCAAAATCCTCATATAAGGAACGAAGCTATAACTGCTAGATTATATATGGATTTTCATATTATTTCTACAAAGGAATATTAATTTGTTTACTCAAGATAAGGGTCCTCAAGTGGCATTGCATTAATCAAATTGAAGCTCAAAATGGGAAACGATGACCTTTACCATCCAAAAATGAATTTAGAACAGTCCATTTTATTACTTTCACATGGAAAAAGATTGGCTTTACTTTTGGAAGAATTAAGTCGAATTTCTCATGTATTTTTTCTCATAAATCTTAGATTGAGTTGAGAGCAGAGAAAGTGAAGAAGGCAGAGCATAGAAGAGAGTACTTGCAGAAAAGGTTAAAATTGGATTTGAATTAAAGCACCTAGTTGCAACGATGATTTTTTCGGCACACTGTTATAGAGGGACAAGTGATACAGAACACAGTAGAAAATAGGAAATCAAAAGGAAACAAAAGTAATAACAGAACATATCCTAGGCTTCACCATCTAGAATTTGCTTGCAAACCCTAGGCATCACCATCGCATCATGTGCACCCTCTAATGTTACACTTCCTTGTGGAACCTTCTCTTCATCAAGGATAATGGAATCATCCTTTTCAACAATGGGCAGTATCTGACACTTCAATAGGTTGAATTAAGTCTGCTACACATGGTTCAGATATTTCACCTTGTTGTTTAGGCTCCTCGGAAGGTACTTTTTGTCACACAGGTAAAGCAACCTCCGTTGACACTAAGGGCTTGTGGTGAGCATCTAAAGTATCAAATCCAATTTCAGGTTTATTGAGCATTGCAAAGTAATCTTGAACTAATTTCATGAGATTCTCAAGTTTGTGTTCTACTGCTATGTATTTGTGTTCTACTTCAATGGAAGATAGCACTGGAGTGAACTTAGGACTAGAATTTGAACCAAAGTTCACCTTGGGCTTAAGACCAGATTTTGAACAAAAATTCACCTTGGGCTTGGGACTAGAATTTGAACAAAAAGTCACATTAGGCTTAGGACTAGAAATTGTTCGACATTCATCTTGTGGTGGTTCAGCCCAAGAGACAAAGGCTTCCAGGCTTTATCCCCTAATTTATTTGTACCGTGAATCAAGAGTATCCAACAATGGCAGGCCCAAAAGATGGCAATGCTGCTACTGTGGTGGATAGATTGGAGTTACACTCTTTTATCCTTGCTATATGAATGATCCCCTCTTTCCCAAGAAAATCCGAACTGGATCTCTTTCTTCCCGGGAAGGCTTTTTCCTCACCACGCTCATATCTCTCTCCCCAAATTTTTCCAACCCCTCCTAAGTCTCCTTCCCCTTATACACCCAGCCTTGAGTGGGTTAGCCATCATGAAGGGTCCCTTCCCCCAGGCAGGTGGGCCCCTCTTTGCTATATATACCTGGATGGGTGGGGCCCACTCAATATTCTTGAAATGACTCCATTGGAACTTGCGCTAGCCTCCAAATTCATGTTCAGCAAGCGGATTTCCCCAAGGCATTATAACATGCCTTTGACAATATCTTGTGGTGATCGGTTCAGACTATGCCCTGTTCAGGCCTTTCATCATTGTTCGGTATAGCTGATGGTCGGTTCGGGCCTTTCAGCAGTGTTTGGTATAATTCGAGTGGGTCTGACTTAAATGGGCCATGATCTTGGGCGGGCTTTGATTCGTGGACCGTACACATCTCATCTTCAAATTGAGGTACATGGCCAGGTGCAGGTCTATCCCATTGATTGAGATTGTTATCTTGTATTTGTCTCTTTTGTTGATAAGGTGGGGAACATATTTCTCTCTTATTTTCTTATAGGATGGAGGAAACATATCTCTCTCTCCTCTGTTCATAGGATGGGGGAATCAATCTCTCAATGAGTATTTCCTTCATTTCTTTCCAATTAGTTATGGGAGGCTTACCCTTTCTAACGCGAAGGTCTTCAACATCTTGCCAATAATCTCTAGCTCTACTTATCAATTTCATCTTGGCAAACCTAGCCCTTGACACATATGACAAACCTATTTGTTCAAAAACTCATCTATCTCATATAACCACCCAGTGAAAATCCATGGGTCTTGACAACCATCAAAACTAGGTGCTTCTAATATAACCATGATTAATAATAAGTCTCAACAAAGAATGATAAAAAGAACCTGTACTGATGACATGGGGGTTGTTATCCAATGTGCGAGTCTGGGCTGGACTGATCTGGACTGGTGGGATTAGATGTTTGCTGGATGCAGGTTGTGACCAACAATAAAACCATGTGGGCTACCAAAAAAAAATAGCCCAAGTAGTCAGAATGGGCTGAACGTCCCTGTTGCTGGTCTCGTTCCTTTTTTTAAAATGACTAGAAAGCCAAATACAGGTCACGTGTAGAATATTATCCACAATACACAAGAAAGCTTCAATCCCAGTAAATCAATAGCAGATGTGTGACGGTGGTGCCGGGCAAGATGGACAGCTCTAGCGGTTGACAAAACAACGGCTTCAGCGGTGCAGATCTGACTCCTCCTGGCAATTGTGTGGAGGGCGGCAAGGTGGCAGAGGGTTGTCTAAGGATTGACAGATTTTTTTTTGGTTTTGGCATCACCACCAAACAAAGAGAACAAAGGAGGAGACATTCTCAACTCATAATAATATTCTCATTCAGATTCAACTATCTTTCACGATTACATGAGTGCCAGTTAAATAGGTTTTAGGGATTATACTAATATGGAAAGCACCTAATTAAATCCCTAAAAACAACATTAATAATCAGATTCAAAATTTAAATTCAAAAACAAAATTAATCGCAAATTAAAACATAAAATCTTGGTTCCCTGCATCAATGAGGCAGTTGGATAAGTCCAACTCCATGCAAAAATGGCAAGAGCACTCAGTATAAGCAAAAGAGGGATCTGTAGGACTGAATATCTAAATACATTTAGACTAACCTCTTTCAAGGAGTTAAGGCCTTCTTTTTTTATCTTACAATAAATACATTTGAATAAGGTATGGGGAAAACAACATTTAACTTCTAAACCAGGAACAGATCAACTTGTAATAAGACTGAAATAATGTTCTGGAGCATTTGTCTCGACCATGTTACTCAATGCTTCCTTCTAAATGTGTTTGTGGGGACGTGGGAATTGGTCTCTATGTTAAACAACCTTCCAATGCTGGGTATGTCTAAGGAGATATAGGAATTCATATTGACCAGAGGAATAACCATTCAATGCCCAGTCACTTTGCTGGGACACAAAGAGCCATCCATTCAAATATGATACTGGCATTACTCAAATCTGAAGAAAAGGAAGAAACTGAACAAGCTTGCTTTTCTTTTTATTATTATTTTTTTTATGAGATAGTGGGGGAGGGGAGGGGAGGTGGGATTTAAACCACAAACATAGGGCACCAAAGGATGCCATTACCACTGGACTATCAGTTGAACCCCAGCTTGCATTTCATTTGAGTAACACAGCTTAGCACCCAACCATAAAAATTATATTGCACCAGTCTTATAAGAGGAAATTTTATAACCCCCACAAAGAAGTTTCTGCCACTTAATGATTTCAGGAAAGGAATTATAACATACAGAAATGATTAAATATACTCACCTGAGTAATTGCACCAAAGCTGCCAAGGGTAATGTTGGGAATAAAATAAGGTATGCTTAGCTTTACTTTCTTTGGGAAAGCAGCCAGAAAGTGCCCAACTTCCTGCATGTAATTAGCCCTATCACTAGAAATATATCAAAAGATAACATTTATTTAGAAGACCGTTTAATGACATTTAGTAATATCAACATCAGTTGAGGAAAAATATAAATCAAGAAATAGGTCAAAAGAAGTTAAGGAACCAATAAACACAAGGTTAAGAGGTAGCAAAGATGTATTATGTCATCTCTTTAGCAATTAATCAACTCAAGTAAAATGGCTTTTAGATGGATCTTTCACATTGAATGGGTGAATAATTTCCCAGTGTCTGTTGTTTGCGAAGGTTGTGGTTTTGGCTTGGGATCTAGGGAATTTTAGTACTCCAAGACAATGTACACAACTCATACTTGGATAGCTTTAACCAAATCAAAAATCATATTGTTCCAATAGGAGGAAGGGATTGTCTTTGCAAGACAGGAAATTTTAGTACTTCAAGACAATGTACATAAGCTGTACTTGGATAGCTTTAACAAAATCTAAAATCATATTATTCCAGTAGGAGGAATGGATTGACTTTGCAAGATACCTTAATAAGATTATGATTATCAACCTGCATAGTTGGGTTGAGCCAAACAACAAATATTATCAAGTGGTATTCTTTTTATTTTTCAAAATTGGTAAGGTTTTAACCTAAGAATTGGACCTACCCTGGGCAAAAATGATCAAATGGTTAATATCTTCAAATGCAAAAGAGCAGCTAAGTAATAGATTTTAGAGTGCATTTAATACAAATTAACTCACAAAATGGCAGTGGCTATATATAGGATAGTTTGTGGTAGATAATTTTTAAGCTCCAGAATTCTATATTCAAAAAATAGAAATAGAAACAAAAAAGTAGATTATGATCTGCATGTAAATGTAGCACAATGTATTATAACACCAATAGAAACTTTTCCCATTGAAATGCATTTATACAACCAAAGTAGACAGGCAGCAAGAGATGATTGTTTACGTGAAATAGTAGAACTCCCAAGACCCCATATGCCAGGGGCAAAGCAGACTCCACAAAAGGAAATAGCAGTTCCATATCTGGTGGTTCAATGGCATTTGGATCTGTGAAGTATTTCACTACCTCCGGTGGAAGTCGATTGATCTGCTTCATTTAAAAAAACAAAACAAAACAAAAAACATGTAATAATGAATGGTAAATTCCCAAAATGACAAACAAATCGATAGTTGATGAACCATTATGATGTCCTAAAACATATAAGAAAAGGATTGTGTACTAACATATACAGATAAATACTATGATGTGAACTTGTGTTTTCATTTATACCTGAGATGCAATTCCTAACTCCACAGAGGAACCAATGGTTAGAAGGAATAACAAGAGAGCAATCACATACTGCCAAAGTGTTGTTGGCCCTGGTTCTGAAACCTCCTTTCGCAGCAAACCAAAGCTAACACGTGGACCACCACGTGGGTCCGGTCCTTCTGAATTGGGTTCCTCAACCATAAAAAGGTTGTACTTATTTCCAGTGACCTCAACCAACTGACTCTGAAGTTTGGCAAACACCTCTTCTCTCTTTCCCCTTAAATTCCCAAGGAAAAGAATGCCCTCACCAAGGTCTCCAAATGGCTCTTCTTTAGTAACCCAGAAGGTAGAATAGCCAAAAAGCTTATCCTTAATCAACTTTACATCAGCAGGATCGACCTTCTCGGGCCCAAGGAGTTCCATCAGTTTAAAAGAATCAACTTGGAAACTGTTGTATGCCGGTCCAACTGGTGATATAGTTGGAGGCTGAAACATGGACATACTTGAATCAGCACAGCCATATCTTATATATTAGACATACATTCATAGGTGTGATTTTGTGCCATTTAAATTTTTATTTATCACTACCCATCACATTATATGATATATATACATACAGATTCACACAGAACAAGTGAGCACCCACACCATATGAATCACTGGTCAATACAATACCTTGTAAGACATTGATACCAGCAAGCTTCGAGTTCGAGCAGTGGGGGCTCAACTGAAACTAATGGCCTCTAAAAGGACTTAAAATAAGTAGTTTCCGAAAAAGCATTGAAGTTGACAGTGGTAATGATCAACATTGATACCAACATTAGAATTGAGGTATTGAAAGACAATCAATCCCAAGTGAAAGCCATGCCACCACTCGACTCACTAATCTAAATGAGTTTTTCAAAGCTTAAGATATACTTTCAAAATAATAGTTAAATGATTAAATTCACTCTTCACTATTAAAAAAAAAAAAAAAAAACTTGTTCTATCTAAGTAAAACTGTATTACTAATACTGTTCCAACAACTTCAAATACTACTAGTCCAACTAAAATTTAAAGAAAGAAATTCAAAACAAGTTCAAATTTTTTTTTTTTTTTTTAGATTTTTTAATTTTGATTAAAGAAAAAAGAATTCTAATAGGATTTCAATAAATAATACCCTTGAAGAAGGCGGCGTCTTTTTGTCGGCGGCCGTTGGTTCTTCAGGCGGTGCGGCGGCGGTTGTCGTGGAAGTCGAAGGTTCAGCACTACTCTCTTCTTCATCGTCATTACTGTCATTGTGAACGCTGCTAAAACACTTAAACCTATAAAAATTGAAATAATTCACTGTCGTAGTCCTCTTCCTGTTGGACTTGACGCTAAATGAACACGATGTTTGTCTGACTGTGCACAACAAACATGAATTCCTCCTCGTCCTGTTCCATACGGGGGCCGAAAAACTAAAACTACAGCTCGTAGTCAGAGTTCCCATTTATTAAAACAACAATCAAACAAAAAATTGAAGGAGAGCCTGTTGGTTTTTACTTTTAGTTTCAGTTATGCATTTGGATTTGGGAATTCAAATGGATGAAGAAAACGAACTAGAGGCCTTGTTGTAAGAGTAAGACTATAGTTCAATATCTACTCTCTTTCTCTAAATAAAATAATATCTTCTTCTTTTTCCTTTTTTTTTTTAATACTTTAATCTTTTTGTATTTTTCTTATTCTTTTCTTTTTTTTGGGAAAAAATTCCTCCTTCGCAGTTATCGATAAAAAAAACCTATTAAAGTATAATCAAATGGGAAAAAACTTACTCTCACAAAAAAAAAAAAAAAAAAAAAAAAAGGAAAAAACTTATTATATACCCTAACTTAGGTAAAGTTTCTCAAGTTCTCCTGTTAAATCATTTCATATTAACATTTAATCCACGTTAGGGTACTAATTAGCTCAATTGGTAAAATTTTTGGTATCTTGGTCTGATGATAGATTTATTATCAAGAGCAGATGTTATAGATTGAAACTTTCTCTAAAAAAAAATTACATTAGCTTTCTCTCTCTCTCATCATGGTTCTGCCTAGAAGTGTTCACCAAACCGTATAAACTATACAAACTGCAAAAATCGCACCAAAATCGTCTACAAAATGGCATAACTGCACCGCATTACAAGTAATTGTGCATCGCACCGCAAGTAATAGTGCACCGCACCGCATGGTGCAGTGTGCAAGTAATAGTGCATCGCATCGCAAGTAATAGTGCACCGCACCGCATGGTGCAGTGTGGTTTGTGGTTTTATAATAAGAAAACTGCACAAACCGCACCGCACCGCACACTTTTTATATATTAATATATTATATTTATTTTTAATATTAAATATATTATTAATAGTTTAATAACCCTAGTTTAAAAAAAAAAAAAAAAATTTAATAACCCTAGCAAGTGTTGACTAGAAAAGCCAACCAAAAATAAAGAAAAACTAGTTCAATAATTTAAAACTTAGCCCAAAAAAAGGGAAAAATTAGTTTTGGGCTGAGTAGAAAAAACCCAAAATTTGAAAAATATACCGACTTCAAACCGCATTTTATATATAGTATTGCACATGTGATTATAAAAATGAGGTGCGGTGCGGTTATGGTTTTGGCTAAACTCTAAACCGCACCACACCGCACATGTGACCGCAAAAACAAGGTGTGGTGCAGTTATGGTTTTAACTAAACCGCACCGCAAAGTGCGGTGCTAAAAATGGCCTAAAACCGCATCGCGAACACCCCTAGCTTCTGCCAATGCCTTTGGGTTGAGGTGGTTGGTGGTTTTTTTATTGCTGGGTTAAGGTGGTTTTTTTTTTTTTCCTCTTGTAATTTGACCATGTTAAAATGGTTTGACACCATTTTGTGCTTATGTGGATAGATTAGTCATGTGTAATAATTTAAAAGCATGTTTGGATGGAAGAGAGTGGAAGGGAATAGAGTAAAGTTAACTGAAAATAGGTTAATTTTGGGTCAAATCTACACTATTCTACTCTACGCCTCCTCAATCCAAATGGACCATAAAGAATTTACTAACATATGTCCTAACATATGTTAGTAATTCATTTTAAGAAAATTTTTATTGGGAATTAAAAAAGCAGTCTAAAAAGTTTGACAGTTTTTTCAATTTTCGATAAAAATTTTCTTAAAATAGATTGTTAATGTATACCCTAAGGGCATACATTAATTGGATCTATAAATTAATTGAAAAACTTAAAGAACTACGTCTAAGGTATTGTATTTGAGTTTTTGTCCTAATCAAATAACATATTTAATAAATTATCTATACTTTATTATTATTTTTTTCAGCAAAGAACAATAATTATCTATTCTTTATTAATCCTTTATATATTTCACCATTAAAGATCTCATATACAATTATATAAGAAATTTTTTAGAAATTTGGGGGGTCCCCCACCCTAAATAGATCTGTCACTAGTGGTGACTCATAATCCACTTATATGTTTTTGGGTTGACTATAACTTACCCACTTGTGGTTTGACTGAAATTTAAATTGCCTAGTTATGGTTTAAAATTTAACAATTTACCCACCTGAGCTCTACTCTGTTAGGCTTCCGTAACCCACTTCACTATTTGACGTTAGAAAAACACATTTTAATTTGAAAACATAACATAAAACAGATCAAAAAGCTAGGGTTTGAAACTCTATGAACATTAAGCATGAAATTTCAAACAAATACAAATTTAGACACATACAAGTTTCAAACAAACAAGAAGTCGAAGCCACCTTGAAAGTTTTTCTAACTTTATTTTTCTGTTTGTAAGAAAATCTCTTAAATTAACTTCAAGTTAGGCCCTTATTTCAATCCACTAAAGAAGGATTATGGAGCTTCTACTAATAAATTATGTTATGTATGTGGTTGCAAGCCAAGATGGGTTTCCAAGACACCTTATTTGAGGCTTCTCCAAAAAAAAACACACCTTATTTGATATTAATTAATTCATTTAAGTTTCATAACTTTGTATATCTATGATTAGGAATTAGGATTAAGGGTCTACTATTTCAAATTTTGGATATGGACACATTTTTTTTTTTTTTTTGAGAAGCCCCTTTCAAGGGGGTTTATTAATCAATCAAAGGAAGATTAGCATTGTAGACATCAAGCGTGTCTGGAGGAACAGACTCCATCCAAACATCCAAGGAACTAGACATAGCTCTTCTAGCTAAACAATGTGCCATACAATTACCTTGTCTTCTAACATGACAAAAGGAAACAAAACAAAAAGATGAAATAAGTAATCTAATGTCTTGCAAGATATGCCCATACCCAGACCAGGCCATATTCTCGCTGTTGATGGCATTGATAATAGATTCCGAATCTCCTTCAACAATTAGCCTTTGAAAACCCAACTCCTTGGCCAACCAGAGAGCTCGACTCGCTGCTAACACTTCCACCATCTCTACCAATGTAGACAGTGGAATATTTTGTGATAGAGCAGCCATAACCAATCTGCTATCATTGCGGATTATTGCACCAAGACTAGCCTTACTTTCCCCAGCAAAGAGTGCCCCATGAAAGTTCACCTTCACTAGGCCTGCCGGTGGAGGACGCCATTTCACAGCTCTGGATGTCCGAGGAAGTTTAGCATGAATGGGTCGGAGCTGGTGAAATTCCTGAAGTGCATCACTAGCCATGGATGGAATTCTCGAAAGCGGGACCGCATTCTCACGAAGACGGACCTTATTCCTTCGAAGCCAGATCAGAGAGACCGTCCAAGCAAACAAATCAAATCTCATATTGTTTTGCTGTGCCAGCTGAATTACACTAAGGAAGCTTGAACTCGAACTAGAAGCCGTTACCAAGTCGGGGAATAACACTTGCCAGACCGTGTACAACAGTGGGCACGTCCACAATGCATGTAACGTGTCCTCAGGACCCTGATTACACAGGGTACATGTAGGCTCTGTCAAAAGCTTCCTCCTAGCCAAGTTAACCTTTGTAGGCAAGGAATCGGTCCCAGCTCGCCACATGAGGATTTTAATCCTATTTGGACCTTTAAGCTCCAGAATGCATTCCACGTACTCTTCAATTCATCAACAGAGGACACACTAGCTGCTGTCTCAATCCCGTCTTCCAACTCCATGAGCATCTTATACCCCGACTTCACCGAATACACACCATCTCGACTTCTAGGCCAGAAAATCATGTCCCTCTTATTTGAAAAACTAGAGGGATGGCTTTGATAACAGAAGCTTCCTCCGGTATAAATAACCTGTCCACCTTGTCCTCTCTCCATTGGCAGGGATCATGGTCGATAAGAATGAAGACCGTGGCATCCGAGGTAATGTCCACAATGGGAGAGGTGATGTTATCATGATCAAAGCCTGGTAACCATCTGTCTTGGTAAATCTGGACTGATGAGCCATCGCCGATCCTCCACCTCATACCCCTTCTAAGGATATCACGACCCTTAAGGATGCTTTTTCATGCATACGATCCCACATTATCCTTAGCTTCAAAGATTGACCCGTTTGGATAAAATTTGGCTTTGAAAAATCTAGAAAATAGTGAATCATGATTGGATGCCAACCTCCAAACTTGTTTGGCCAACAAAGCATCATTGAACTTTTCCAACTCACGGAAACCCATACGGCCTTTACTTTTTGGCTTACAGAGCTTATGCCATTTGACCCAATGAACCTTCCTTCTATCACCTTGTTGCCCTTACCAAAATTTACGTATCATGACCTCAATCTCATTGCAAAGAGTCGTAGTTAATTTGAAGCAACTCATTGAATAGGCCGGAATAGTTTGGACCACTGCTTTTAAGAGAACCTCCCTACCTGCTTGAGAAAGTAATTTCTCCTTCCACCACTTAATTTTGGATCACACCCGCTCTTTGATGTAAAGGAGACTAGCTTTTTTGCCCTACCCCACAAAGGAGGGGAGACCCAAATACTTCTCATACTGTTTGACCTCAGGCACACCAAGCATAGTAATAATATCCTCTTGCATCACCTGGGGGACATTTTTGCTAAAAAGTAGAGTAGTTTTAGTTTTGTTTAGCTGCTGTCCAGAAGCTACTTCATAAGCCCCAAGGATCCTTTGAATAGCCTGACACTCTTGGCTAGTAGCCCTGCAAAATAAGAGATTATCATCTGCAAAAAACAAGTAGGTAAGTCGGGGCCCATTTCTGCAGATAGATTTTCCTCTAATAATTCCTGAACTAGTAGCCTGATTTATCAGCCCATGGAGACCTTCAGTGCAGAGGAGAAAAAGATAAGGAGAGAGTGGATCCCCTTGTCTAATACCTCTACTTGGATGAATGATACCTGTAGGCTCCCCATTGATCAATAAAGAATAAGAAACAGTGGTAATGTACTCCATCATCAAAGCAACCCATCTCTCATGAAACCCCATCTTCTGGAGTAAACCTTCCATGAAACTTCATTCCACCTGGTCATACGCCTTACTCATATCAAGTTTTAATGCCATAAAACCTGTCTTTCTCGACTGATGATGCTTCATGTAATGGAGAGTTTCAAAAGCCATCAAAATATTATTAGTGATCACCTTTCCTTCTTGAAAAGCACTTTGGTTCTCTGACACTAATAAAGGCAACAGCTTCTTCAAATGGTTAGCTAGAACTTTAGACATTAATTTGTAAATAACATTACACAAACTAATGGGTCTAAATTCTGAAATGAGTTCAGGGCATTTAACTTTAGGGATGAGCGTAACAAAAGTGTGATTTAAATCATGTGGAATATGACAATTATTAAGGCAATCAAGAATACCATAGGAAACCTCATCACCAATCACAGACCAAAAGGATTGAAAGAAAATAGGAGGCATACCATCCGGGCTAGGGGTTTTTAGTGGTTCCATGTGTTTGAGAGCTAAATCAATTTCCTCTCGAGTAAAATCCCTGAGAAGCTCCTAGTTCATACTCTTTGTCACCTTTGGTTCAATAGCTTGTAAAACAACATCCATGGCAGAAGGTTGGGAAGAGGTAAACAATCTTTCATAAAAACTAACCGCAATCTCTGCAATCTGTTGGTAAGAAGTACACCATACATCATTGTTATTCTTGAGCCCAAAAATCCGATTTCTCTTGTACTTGTGAGAAGCTTTTTGATGAAAGTAACATGTGTTACGATCCCCAGACTTAAGGAATAAACTCCTAGCTCTTTGTTGCCACATCAAACTTTCCTTCTCAAGCAACTCATTAACCTCCACCTGAATCACTCACACCACGTCACAATCAGACCTACTGGCTGCTGCTAATTCAGCTTTAATCAACTCCTTTGTTTTTTCCTCCAACTGCCTCCTAATATTACCAAACGAATGTTTACTCCATTCAAACAGCCTTTCTCCACATTTCTTGATCTTATCCGAAACTATTGGCATTGAATTGATATCCATGGAGTTGCCCCAAATTGCCTTATCGGTTTCCCCACACCCTTCCTCCCTCAACCACATCTATTCGAAGTGAAACAACTTATTCTGATATGGTGCAATGCCCTCTGGTTTGATCAAAATAGGGTTATGGTCCGAAGAGTGAGCTCTAAAGTGCTGCACACGGGTTGCTAGGTTTAGTTCTAGCCATGAGGTGTTTGCTAAGGCACGGTTAAGCCTTTCAAGCACCACCTCACTCGATCTGGTACCTCTCCACGTGAACTTAAGTTCAGTATACCCCAAGTCCACCTATTCACATCCGTCCACCACATTTCTAAATGCCTTCATCTCAGATTCCCTCCTAGGCGCACCTCCCAGTTTTTCATGACCCTTAAGGATTTCGTTAAAATCTCCGACGCAAACCCATGGTAAGCTAAATTTGTGGTTCAGCCCCCTTATCATCTCCCACGTCTCACCTTTCCTACTCGACTCCGAATGGCCATATATCCCAGTAAACCTCCAAGCATCGTCCTTCCCCTTATTGATAATGACATCTATATGGTTAAGAGAAGCCGAGTCTACAACAATGTCCATCTAGTTTTTCCATAGAAGGGCGAGGCCACCCGCTCTAGTAACACGGTCCACCACCCAAAGCTCATCAAATTGTAAATCATCACGGAGTTTCTTCAGCCTAGCTTCATCTGCCCACGTTTAGGCCAAGAACAGGACGGAAGGATCTTGTGCCCGCTCAAAATTTGCAAGCTCCTAAACTGTGCGTTGGTTCCCAAGCCCCTGCACGTTCCAACATAACCAACTCATGGCGCTCGGCGGGGCTGAACATCAGTGGCCGTCGCTGCAGAAACAGATTCGCCATCCAGTGTAGCATCTTGAGTCTTGTGCTTCTGTACTGGGTGCTCATCTGTGTAAGAGAGACTACTACGTTTACCTAAGTGCTCCGAAGGAAAACTATCTTCGTGTGATGTATTGGGCCTAACAATACGGGTCCATCTCGTGGGCTTAGCTATATATACATTAGAATCTAAAGATGGCCTACCCGTGTTCCTTGTAGTCAGGTTTGGTCCCAGACCGTCAATCTCAGTTAATTCAAATCTCTCCATATCCTTATCTAACTCCTCTATTCTCTCAAAAAAATCCTCTTTGCCATTATTAGGTTGTAACGGGTCTGATTCAGTCACGGAATTACTTGTAGTTGACCTAGAGTGAATTGAATCATCTGCATTAATGCTAGGCCCGAGATTCTCGCTTGCCGTTTCAGTAGTTGATGAAGAAGGTGCCTTAGGGATTGTTTCCTTCGTCGTCGCCTGAGACTGACCTCTGCTCACCGGGGAAGGCTTGATTGATCTACTCTTTCTACTTTCAGCGTAACCTGGCATATAAATCACATTCTTACTGGATGAGAAAACTGGCTTCGCATGGATACTTGAGTCATATTTCTTCTTCCTCAAGTCCGAGCTACCATCATTCTTCAACCAAACCTCACAATCTTTGTCGTCATGGTCCAGACAACCACACCAGTAACATAGGTTAGGAAGTCTCTCATACCTAAATGAGACCCAAGATTTTTGCACCAGTCTTAAGAGTCACAACTTGCCCTTGGCAAAGAGGTTGTGTGATATCCATCATAACCCTAACCCTAATGAAGCCGTCACCCCCTGACTCTCTTAAGCCCTCTGTTTTCACCACCTTCCCTACCGTTGTGCGTATTTCCTCTGTTGTCTCTCTATCCATGTAGCCCAACGGAATATTATGGACTTGAACCCATAACGCCGTTTCATTCAGTTTATAGTCTTCGAGGACCGTATCTCTATTGTATCTTTGAAATACGATGAGATGCTTATCATAACTCCATGGTTCATTTTGCAGCACCTTCTCCATCTCTGACTTATTATAAAAAATGAACAGGAGTTTGTGGTCACCCAAGTTCCTTATCTGAAAACCGTTACGAGTTCTCCAGATTGGTGTGAAGGTCCTAGCCACCGCATCCATACTTAGGGCTCTAGTGGTAAGGAATCTAGCCACAAGGGCATACTCCTCTGGTTGCCACTTTTTGGTTAGTTTCATGTCATCTTCCTCTCTTTCTATGAGTGAAAGATTACTCCATCCTTGTGTGATATCATCCATTGCGACTTCCGATGGTAGAAATAGAAAATAGAACACTGTTTCCCAATTCCAGTAAGAAAACCCAACAAGCCCTAGCAATACACTTGGTATTACAGGGAACCTACAATTGCCTTCCGAGGAAGGTACTACAATTCTACACTCGAATAGCAAAGCAGGGGGATAAAAATACTGGTTTATTGCTCCCTTTTAATATGTTTATTGATGCAATTATTATTTTAACCTACTTTAATATATGATAAAAGCAATTAGAAACCCAAGCAATTTTGCAATATTGGTGTATGCATGTTCTTTGGCCACATATTCACCAAAGTTCATAAAGTATCATTTTCCCAAAATTTGATTGATAGAAATCATCCTTGGATGGGAGTGCCATTAATAAAGCTAAAGTCACCTACTAATAAAATAAAATCCATGGCCACAACTATGGCCCTAACCAAAAATTACATCATTACAAAATTCCTCTAAATTAAGAAACATAAAGAAATTTCTCTCTCTCTCTCTCTCTCTCTCACACACACACACACATATATATATATATATATTAATGGCCTAATTAAATACAATGACCGATTTTTGGACCAAGAAATCTTCTCGGTTATAAGTTGATATTTCCTTAGTAAAAAGTTATGCTGAAAAGTTGTTAAACTGCCATTTCTGCCAAGATGATGCAAGTTAACTATTGTTAGCAACTGACATTTGTAAAGTTCATTTTTAATAAGATTTGTATTCTATATTCAAGTAATTTATTAGTGGCTTATGATGCTGAATTTTTTATTAATTGTTTCTTCTTTGTGTGCAGAATCCCTTTTTGCAAGATATTTGCTGATTTTCTTTTGAGAATACTAGATGCAAGACGTGGTAATTTTTTCTGTTCTGAATTATTTATATGTTTGCCATTAATTTGATGTACTATTGAAGCTCTTTGCTATTGGGTGATTTTTAAAATCTTGAATTGGAAATGCCACTTCTCTATTCATCACAGTTGTGATCTATTAGTGAACACTAAATGGTGAAAATTACAATATGCCAAACTGGATATTGCTATTGAATTTCTCAACATGTAAAGAAAGGTTCAATACCTCTCTTCTTCTTCATTTTTTAATATTTTTTTGTAAGTAAAGTTTTCATACCTCTCTTTTATATCTTATGTGCAGGAAATCCTATCTTTCTTGAGGCTTCCAATTTGATAAGGTAGCAAACTGCGCCTAAGCATAGGGCAAGCTTACTCATAATTTTTCAATAAAATGTTTATTTTTTCATTTATTATCTTTTTATCATAAATTTTTTTTTTTCTCAAAAAGCTCTATATAGCCACCCCCTCTTTCTCTCTATTCTTGCAGTAGGGGACCTCATTCATGTTAGGTGCTATCTTAATTACCATAAGTCTGATTTAGGTTCTTAATTTACTGTGAATCGAAAATGGGGGATTTTATGGTTATATTACGCCCCCGGGCAGAGCACACAGACTTAGCGATGTGATGCCCACCAACGGACTCCTGCTGGTAGCGGGAATCGAACCTGAGCGTGTTAGGCAGAGCGAACGAACCATACCCAGCTGAGCCAAGCCCCCGTTGGCAGGTTCTTAATTTATATATATATATATATATATATATATTTGTATAAAGCAATATTCACTAAGTGATTGCCATTAACCACAATGATTACAAGAAGTCCCTATTGATATTTTCTTTATTTTTATCACAAAATTTTGGATTCATGAATCAAGCTGGGATTGTAACAATAAGAGGAATGATATTGAGTAGTCAACATTGTAGCTAATGGATGTTGCCTCATCTTCAATAAATTTATCTTTAGTGTAGATCAAGACATATATACCTCACCCTAAATTTTTGGTCACATATAAGTTGATATGGCCTTATTTAGATAAAGATTTCAGTGCGAATGTAGATGTCCTTAGTTAATCCGCTACGTCAAATTTGGTAACTCAATATTTGCCTTCATGGTATTCTTGCTTTCAAAATTTGACAGGTTAACCAGTTGTGAAGGACTATTGATTGGTTCCATGCTCAGGTAGTACACATTATATGTTTCACAATTTTTTTTTATATATACGAGGCCTATGCTTGCGTTTCATAATCCAAAAACCTGACAAATTAGTCATTCTACTTGCTCTACATATTTTATATAATCTCTCAAAGGACTCTCCATTATTAGTGGTTAATGTTATGTAAATCAACAATTTAGGATTCTGCTTGCTGGTTTTGCCCACCCCTTATATGAGACCATGGCTTTTAAAAAAAAAAAAAACTAAATGCAAATTTATGGATCTATATAGGAATATCATTGCACTGATTTGGGGGAGGTTATGCAGAAAGCAAGAAAGCAAGGCTTCCATTAAATTATTTTCTCGTTTGGCAATAGACTGGTGGAGGATATATTTATAAGAAAGAGGATTATGCCTTGACAAATAACAATTGTAATGGAAGACATTCGAAGCTTGTTGGCTCAAGGAATTCAAATATTTATATGTTGTACATAGAAAGGTGTCGCTAGAAGCAAGACCCCTAGCAACCTTGGTGTCAAAGTTTAACATGCATACATATGTTTTTTAAATATATGTAATACTTATTGTATTGGTTAGTAGTTTTTCCATACACTGTACATCCCAACACTCTTTTCCATACTTTCTTTACCACATAACCAAAAAGATAATGGAAGTTCCCTGGCCATTAATGTGAAGATGTATTATAACTTTTATACAAAATCTACTATTAAATATTTCAGTATGTAAGGAAATATGTTTATAACAAGGAGAAACTTGACAAAAAAAATATCATGAAAATTGTATAATAACCCAAGCTTAACATCAATAGCATTACTATAATTGACCATTTTCATGCGTAAGTACATGTTACATACTAGTAGTTCTAATGAGTAATGACAATGAGAAGGAAGTGTACAAATCTCCAATACCACTTGTTGTGAAACTTTATGCTCTACCAATTGTGATATGTCATTTGTTAAGGAAAGTAATAAGCACACATAGCAAGTTGTGTTTGGTAAAGTATAAAATGAAGCACAAAAAATATTTTACAGGATTTGTACTATGAGAAGGAATAGAAAATTTTTGACACATCATTATCCTATGCTTTGACCAAAATGACATATCGTCATTATATGCATCCTTATATTGGTGAGGTTTAAATTTTTGCATAAAATCTAACTTATATATATGTGTGTATGTATGTATGTATGTATGTATAAGGGTATTGTATTGAAATGCTTGTTATCTTAAGAACATTCACATTACTCTCAAAGTTTTTTTTTTGGGTCAAATTTGATTTAAATACCCCACTTTTGTTATTTTAACTAATCTACTATTCACAAATAACTACATAAGCCTTATTACTTTATTTTTATTTCATTTAAATATTAATTTTTATCTCCCTAAATATAATTATTTTTCACCCTCCTTTCGTAATTCAACTAGGGTTGTCCATGGATTGGTCCGGGTTGGTTTTGGGCTCAACCTAACCAAGTTAGGTGGCAAATTGGAGGACCCATTGTCGACCGAGAGGCTAAACGGGTTAGATTGAGTCGAGTTGGCCACCGGTCGAGTCAGTAGAGATCTCCTGAGATCTATAGGAGATCTCACTAGATCGGCTGAGATCTCCTCAAATCTGGAGGAGTTCTTATCGGATCGACTGAGATCACCCCAGATATTCGAGTTTGATTCCAAGTAACACATGGATCTGAGAAAGTTAGGGTCATCATTGATGGTGGAGAGGAGATTGGAACAGAGGAAGCTGGGATCATTGGGCGAGTCAGGTTCTTCGGTTTCTCAGACTGCCAAACCAAAAACTGAACCGATCTTGTCAGTTTTCGTCACCAGTGACTTGCCGTCGATCGACACACTGCTCGGATCGAGTAGATTTGGTCAATTTGGACGGGTGGTGGATAGCCCTAAATTCAACATTTCCAAATCAAACACAACCACATCAAGCACCCAAAATGGACAACCTAGATTGAACCTACATAAACTAAAAAACAAAATGTTCACAATTCATAACAACCAAGAAAAATCCACATCCAACACATATTGAACCAACATCAACCAAAAAAAAAAAAAACAAACCAAGAACCAAACCTATTAAACTCATAAAAATCTAGAAAAATCCACAACCAACTCATATTGAACCTACATCACACTAACCCAAGGGGGAAAAAAAAACCCATAACCAACCCATATTAAATCTGCATCTACTCAAAAAATGTGTCTCTAGTTGTGGTAAGGTCACATATATGGTGGCGGGCGAGGTCGTGGTGAGGTCTCGCCTATCATTGGGAATTGGGGCAAGTGACGGAAACACACCTGAGTAAGAATGGTTCAAGGTGGAACGTTTGCGACATAAGAATGTAAGGTAGCAATGAGGAACAACTTAACAACCCAGAAAAATTCCCAACTAAAGTTGTTTCTTAAGGATCTGTTGATGAACATCTCATTAAAGTTAGGATAAAATTTAGTTACAAAATTGGTTGTAATTTAAAACTACAACTTTAATTAATATCTTTCTATTAGAGCTGAATTTTGACAAATCTATCATTGGATTATATTTTTTTCCTATATCCTCCATGCTTGCAAAATTTCTAGAAAATTAAAGATCAATAGTTATGTTATCAATAAATTGTTTAAATTACAAGTTTTTTGTAGTTTAAAATTATTCATAAATTATAAGTTTATAGATCATAAAGTAAATAATATCCGATCTACACAAAACTTGATATGTCCATTAAGAGCATAAAGAATATGCAATTTAACGGTTAGATTTTCAAAATACGTAGTAATATTAATTTTTTTAAAGGAAGTTGTAACCTTAAACTACAACCAATTTTATAATTAAACTTTGTACTTAAAGTTATTAAGGTACTATTCATTAGTAATTTGTGAAAACTAAGAACCCATTTGGTAATAGATTTCTATTAACGTTGTTTAAGTATTATGGAAATACGTGTGAGTGAAAAAATGTTGTGAAAATACGTGTTGTGGTGTTTAAATTACAAAAACAGTTGTTTAATCAATAGTACCAAATAAACCCTAAAATGATGAACAACATGATGCAAGGTAGTTTTGGGTAAGTTCAGTCAAATTGTTGTTGAAAAGTTACTTTGCAGAGCCTGATCCTGGTACCCCCCCCCCCCCCCCCCCCCCCCCCCCCAATACAATTTTTTTTGTTGTTGGTTGGAATAGGATAAAAATTGGAGGTTGAAAAAAAGTTTGCATCTTCTCATGGTACGAAATCCATGCACGTCTTGTTCATAAATCATCCCACACACGCCAAGTGCAGCACAAATCTTGTGCCCTCCCCAGAAGACAATCTTCTTCAAGTTTCATAGAATAATAATTTTGCAAAATACTATTAGAGTCTATTACACACTTGAAATTACCATTATATACATTGAACTAAACTAACACCAATATTTAATCATTAAACCTTTTCTATCACTCCTTTTGCTCGCGCAGTCGCGCATCACACAAACACACACACTTCCCATTTCACTCATTTTCCTTCTTTACCAACCATAACGCCTCTCTTTAAAAAAAGAAAAGCTTACCAGTTACCACATTCACCTTGCAACCCTTTCACGAGACTAACGTGCACTCCTCTAATTTTCATATAATCACCAATCCCACCACACTAGTCTTTTGTTCACTGTAATTCAACACCCTTATTCCAATGGCCGAGACACGAGGTGGTGATAGCACATCTCGAAATCGACGTAAGGGCATGGGAAAGCGTACTATGGCTTCGGTAGAGGCGGAGCCAGTGGTAGCAGCAATGGCTCCATGTGGGGCATGCAAGTTTTTGAGGAGGAAGTGCATTAATGGGTGTATCTTTGCTCCCCATTTTGGCTCGGACCAAGGAGCAGCTCGGTTTGCAGCTGTGCACAAGGTATTTGGTGCAAGTAACGTATCAAAGCTCTTGTTGCATATACCAGTGCACCAAAGACACGATGCTGTGGTTACAATATCATATGAAGCTCAGGCCAGGTTGTCCGACCCAGTTTATGGTTGTGTGTCCACTGTACTTGCTTTACAACAGCAGGTTGGATTTTTCTTTCTCTCATTGCTTCCATGAAATATACTCCTACTTGCTAAGCTCATTAATTAATTTAAAGGTGATTCATATTTAATTTCTTGGAAAGATTTATTTATATATTCTCTATTCAATGAATTTCTTCTCTCTTAATTTCTATATATAGAAGAATTAATTAATTAATAACCTTTCTTTGTGCCCATTTTTTTAGTAAATTGATCATGTAATAGATTTTCACCCAAATTTGGGTACTGATTGCATGACTTGACAGCCACAAATGGTTCTTTTCTAATTTTGAACTTCATTTCTAAACCTTCAAACTGCAAAATTTAATGCAGGGATCATCTTCATAAAAGCAAACAGAACCTTCACTTTTCAGTGTGTTTAGAAGTAATTTTTTTGTTGAAAGTTTATTTGCTTATTGGCTGAAGTTGGTCAAAGCATGATTACTCTCAAGGAAAAAAAAGTTTTAAAAAATTGCAATTAAACAAATAAGTTAAACAACTAAAAGAAAAAGCTCTTGTCAAAGGGAAATTATCAATCTTCAAAATTTCATCATATTTAATTATAATTAGATAGTTCTGTTGACTTTCTAAAATCACAGATCATTGTAAACCATTGTTTTCATAAAATATATGTACCCATGTACATATTTATACAAAGAGAAGTTCAATTTTTTTGCCTTTTAATAAGATTTGAGCTTAATCATACCCCTCTTTGCCTTTAGATTAATTTTAATTGAAAAGTTTATTGCTAGCCTTCAAAAAATTATACACACACAAATAAGCTAATAAACAAATGTTAAAAAAAAAAAAAAAAAAAAAAAAACAAAAAACAAAAAAGAAGAAGAAGAAGAAGAGGACCACACAAATCTCCAAATGAACGTAAATGCTATGTGAGTCAAAAGCGTAGGTTAGCTTTAATATATATATATATATATATATATATATATGTATATATTCTGAAACGGCTTAAATTGGGGAAAACTGTTGTTATATATATTCAGGTGGCATCTCTGCAAGCCGAGCTGGCCATGGTGCAAACACAACTTATAAACAGTAGGTTTGCATTCGCAAATTCCCTTCAGAACTCGCAACAACAACAACAGCGGCAAAACATTGCAGTGCTGCAACCAGCGTATTCCAACAACTCTTCTGCTTCCAATAACCTCATCAGCATGAGTGCCTTCACCTCGAATTTCGACATTGTAGCAGAGACTGCACCATCCCCACACAGCTTAGAGCCTTTGCAGCTTTCAAGACTGTCCCAAGATGAGGAAGAAGACGAGGAAGAGAGTCACATTCCGCATGTGTTTGGCAATGAGATACTACATCGGAGTTGACTTCCACAATTATCTTTTTGCTTATTATAGCTCCTTGCACTCACACACACATATTCATGCACAATTACCTGCTTTTATGATAATGCCATGTCAGCTAATTGGTGCATCTTAGAACTGTCAACAGTTTCATTGGGAAAAGCCAAAAAAAAAAAAAAAAAAAAACTTTTTTTTACATATTGCATAACTTACGTTATGTATGCTAGCATTCTAGTCCTTGAAATATTTACTAATATGATCATAATGAAAATCTTATTATTATACCTCGTTATTACACACTTTTTGCACACTCTTTGAGATTGTGTTTCAAAACATGATTTCAATTAAAATTGTGAAATGGAAGATAAGATTTTACTATTTTAATTGAAATTGAGTTTTTAAAGCATGATTTTAGTCCACATGATAATGTGCATATAGTGATTGTTCAATAATAAGTGTGTGATAATTATTATCCATATATTAATATCATAGTAACTATATACTAGTACAGTACTAGAAGTTTTTTGCAGCTTTACTGACAGACTTCAAGAGCACACAAAGTAGAAAGTAGAAACCTGCCATATTAATAAGCCAGTCTCGTAGTGCCTCTTAAAATTTCTTTGCTCACCACACATTCTTTGAGTTTGAGTGGGTTTGGATAGCAACGCGTTTCTGCGTTTGTGTTTCCTTGGGTGAGTTCTATGCACTGTTCACGGGATTCACAAGTACCTCTTTCAGCAAACATAACTTCTAACCTGGATCTCACGGCACTATTCACACATTTAAAAATTATTTTGCTGCAATGTTTTTAGTTTTTAGTTTTCAGCAATAAGCGGTATTCAAACAGACCCTTTACTTCTCATTTCTCATAGTTGAGATTGTGGGCCCACAATTAAAAAGACCCTATTTTTATCTCATTTATATATGTATTGTATTAATATTCAAAATTTTGCCAAGAGTTTTATAATTCAAGTTGTATTATTTAATTTGATATTTCAACGAAGATGCTAACAATTCAAATTTCTCTCTTCCATTTTAACTATCGAATTATCAAAAAGAAGTATTTCAAAATATTTAAAAGTGTTCAAAATAGTGAGGCACATATACAACTTTACCGATATATTGCTATAATTATATGTTTAAATTTTATGTGTTTAGATTAGTCTCTTCATTTGATTGTTGTCTACTATGAATAAATTATTTTGATTTCTTATTTTAATGATATGAAATATATATTTATAATCAATTGAGAATTTGAAAAAAAACTCAATTGATTAGTATTAACATATAATAATTTTTTTATTAATATTGTTTAACATTTTTAAATTAATTTTACTTTCAATTTTTCCATTGTTTTAAAAACCGGACCAGACCAACTGGTTCAACTGGTTAAATCGAGAATTGGACCTAGAATAGTTTTGATAAAAACCAGAATAACTAGTAATAAACCATTCAAAACTGGTCAAGAATTGGGAAAAACCAAGAACTGGACCATTTTCTGATTCTTTGACCGTTTTGGTTTTTAAAACCATGAATTTTTTTCTTTAATTGTGTCTCCACTGGGCTAAAATATTAGCTTCGTTAATTTGAGGCTGTTAGCGTGCATTAGGGATGGAGCCATTCATTGGCTTTGAGAGCAATGCCACCCCCCCCCCCCCCCCCCAAATTTTTAGGAAAAAAAATACTCCTATATATGAGTAACTAATTTTAGCAACTTTGCTCAATAAAATTACATTTTCCCCCTTAACAACATCACTATCCCACTAAAGCAAAAATAAAATGCCCATTAAAAAAAATTAACTTATCTAAAATCCAAAAAAAAAAAAAAAAGCAAAACAAATTGGCAAGCCCCCAAAAAATTAGCCCACCCACAAAATGACATATAAAAGCTAAAGAAATTTTACTCCAATCAACTAATTTTAGACCTGGCCCATAAAATATAAACACAACCACTCTAAAGAAAACCTAATTGAGATGTGATTGGGTGAGACTGAGTAGAGGCGTGACTGCGTGATGCATAGTGGTGAGACTAAGCACAGGCAACATGACACTAGCCACCAAATTTGAGCAGCGCAACATATCAGTGTTGAGGTACAAATTTTTGGGCCTTGATTTTATTAGCCCACTCACAAAAATACCCACATGAGCCCACACATTATTCTAAACCCACATAAATATTCCCATATATATTACCTAAATATTCTCTATGTTATCGGGCCTCCACAAATACTCCATACACAAGCCCATAAATTGCCTTGGGCCATTTCACAAATATTACCCATTATAGCCCACATATTATCCAACTTGGGTTTTTACAAAAATACTTACCATACCACTACCACAATTGGGTCACAAAATTACATTATCTCTACAAAGAGCCCAAAATCATTTAGCTTGAGGGCAAAACCTAAAGAAAGCCCAAACTCCCTAAAGTTCACTACGATGTGGCAAATTCAAAGTCCCACTACGATATGGCTAATTCACAGTCCCACTATGATGTGGCTAATTCACAGTCCCACTACGATGTGGCTAATTCAAAGTCCCACTATGATATGGCTAATTCAAAGTCCCACTACGATGTGGCTAATTCAATGTCCCACGATGGTGTGGCAAATTCAAAGCCCGCTATGATGCGGCACCATTTACAAAGCCCGTTACGATACGACACTTCTACCAAGTCCGTTGCTACACGGCAAATATTTTACAAAATTCTAAATCATTTTACAAAGCCCAAATATTCATTTGGCACTATTTTACAAAGCCCAAATATTCATTTGGCACTATTTTTACAAAGTCCAAATATTCATTTGGCACTATTTTTACAAAGCCCAAGCATTCATTTGGCACCATTTTATAAAGCCCAAATATTCATTTGGCACTATTTCTAAAAAGCCCAATATTATTTTGGCACAATTAAGTATTGTTTCCACACTTGCTTTACATATACTAAGTCCCTAACTCATGGGAAATGCAAATTACTCATCTCTCAAAAAATATTACTCTCACAAAATTTGTGAGAAACTATGTCTATTCTTTTCAACTAACTACTAAGCCCATGAATATCACCCATGGCAAAACTACTCATTTTGTAGGGTTAACCAAGCCTAAGCAGGCTTATCTACAAAGCCCAGCTGGGTCAGCCCAGCCCACACACAGAATCCAGCAGCTGAAAGCTTACGTAAAGTAACCAGCCAAAATCTCAGCACAAACAGCTGGAGCCTTTCCTATCAGGTCCCAACTTGTCTAAATCAAATCAGAAGAAGACGCGTGTCCCTCAAGGGTTGAATCCTTCCTTCACAAGTTGGAATCCTATCACTCCTCATGTGACATAAAGCTGAAATGGATGTGACAGAAAGCTGAAATGGATGTGACAGAAAGCTGAAAAGCTTCAGCTAGCTGTCACTTCTTTCTTCTTTAACCCATTTCAGTCAAAGACTCAAAGCTGCCATGACAAGGCCTTCAAAGCCCCTGAAACAAGATGAAACCAGCTCATTTTTATACTCAAAATATGTAATCTCTGGTTCATGAACCAAGCACATGAACCCCAAATGGGGAAACTTAGGAAAATGTGGTTTGGAGGGCACCAAGGGGATCCCAACAAAGTTCTCAGCAAGGGCTCCAAGGTTGACACTTGGCTTGGGGTGGTCCAATCTGCCTTAGGGAACTCTGATTCTAGTTGCAGCACAACCAAGATCATTAGCCTCAGGCATGCTTTGATCCAATCAGCCAAGGCTAATCAGCATTTAATGCTAAGCCAGAAACCCAGCTGTTATTGCCCAAAACAGCAATAACCTTCTAAAAGTGAGCTTACTACTCTTAGCTAAAAATCCTAAGAACGTTTTTCTAAGAATTTTTTGAAGATTGGGAAAGATTTAGCAAAGATTATTTGCTAATCACCTCCTAAAATCTCAGGTATAAATGGAACTCTCCATTAATGCTACAACCAACTTACTACCAACACACAACCAACTCACTAAGCTACAGATCAAGATTCTTCCTTAAGCTCTCTGCAAAAGAGTCTTCTCAAAACTCTGAAAATCACTAAGTTCTTAGTTTCAAGCTAAGAAACTAAGTTCCCCAGCTTTTAGCTCACAAACATTTCTCATAACTCTACTCATAAAACGTTTACTTGCCCCAGCAGAAAGCTCCCTCAGCTTTGCTATACACTTTCACTCATTGCTTATACTACTCACTCATTGCTCATATTACTCACAAATGATTATCTCTACTCACTACATATACTATACTTATGAGCATGTCCTGGCACCATAATGATCTTGCTGTGCTAGTTGGGATCTCTCTCCCTCCCTTCATCTCACACTAAGTTTTCTCCATTATTTGTTATTATGGAACCCATGACATTTATTTATTCGTTTACTATTAATGGTTATGATGTAATTGTTACTATAGAATTTTTTCCTCATATTGTTATATTAGAAGACTCTTTTCTAGAGCTAACGGACGATGAGTCTGAAAACATAGACACTTCCCTTGATTTGTGAAGTAATTAATAGATTGAGGTTTATTCTGTTTGTATTACTTTACCACTGGGCTGTTTTCTACAGAAATATTTTACCGCTGGGCTATCTTTTGCAGAACCATTTTACCGCTGGGCTATCTTCTGCAGAACCATTTTACTGCTGGGCTATTTTATACAGAATGCTTTTAAACTGTGTTGACGTGTCCGCTGCAGGGATTGTTCATAGGCCACTCTTGTCAGTTCCAATCTAAGCCCAAGGCATAAAATATAGTGGATTACTTGGATTTTCACCGATAGCCTTTGGGCCGTGCATTAAGCCCATCGTTGAGTTTCGGTTTAGACCTCCAACCCATTATAAATCTTATTTGTTGGAAGGAAAACTTTTTCGCCCTCGTCAATCAGCATGGTATTCCTCTCTCTCTCTCTCTCTCTCTCTCTCTCTCTCTCTCTCATTTGAGCAGACGCAAAGCCTCTCTTAACTCTCTGATTAACAGACCCATGTGTTAGGTGTATTTTGTGCTAATATAGAAATAGATAGTAGTGATCTACAAGTTTGAAATAGAGAGAAGTAGTGTTATCATAAAGTAATATTTTCGCTTTATTCATAGAACAGAACAAGTGACCGAAATGAGTTCTAGAACCTCATTTCTCTCCAGCGAAGAAGAAGACGCATTGCATCGAAGTACAAAAAAGATTAAGGAAGGGCACACCCCTTCATCACCTGAACCACCGTTTCAAAATCTCAGTTACAAAGCAAAACTTGTAGGAAAACTTCATGGTGCCTATGAAAATGCCTTTAGCCTTGTTGATCAAATGCATGAAGATGCTGAATCTAATGTTGAGGAAGAAAACATTGAAGAAGGAGCTGTAGCCTTATCTCTTTCAAAAGAGGACAAGATTCGCATTAGATCGCAATGGTCAAAGGCCCTCATTATAAAGACCTTTGGATGAATAGTGGGATATCATTACCTCTCTCAAAGAGTTAGAGAACTCTGGGCCCCTACTGGAAGGTTAGATTTGGTGGACCTTGGCCATGACTATTTTTTAGCACGTTTTGAACTGCATGAGGATCTTGATCATGTGCTAAAAGATGGCCCATGGTTCATAGGACAGCACTTCCTTGCCATTAAATCCTAGGAGCCCAAGTTTAAAGCATCCACAACCAACTTCTCCCAAGTGGCTATATGGATACGTCTTCCTGAGTTACCCATTGAGTTTTATGACCCAGTTATCCTAAAAAAGATAGGCTCCATGGTTGGGCTAGTACTCAAGATTGATGGGCACATAGCTACAAATGCCAGAAGATGTTTTGCCCGCCTCTGTGTCCAAGTTTGCTTGGATAAACCTCTTGTAAAAACTATCCTCATTGGAAAGTTTAGACAACTGGTTGTTTACGAGGGCATTCACTCTCTTTGCTTCTCATGTGGCCGGCTAGGCCATAAAAAAGAAAATTGTCCTCTAACTATCAGAGTGAACCTCCGACCCTCCACCCAAGAGCAAGGTAATGATGCTAGCCAAAGCACCAATGATGGCCCTTCCTTATCTTTAACTCCGTTAGAACCATCTAACTTAGCTCACGAAGACCATCCCACGGTCGCTGGGACTGACCAGTATGGCCTATGGCTGCTGGTCTCGAGGAAAAAACCATACCCCAAGAAAACGCCTGCTACCACTGGTACGTCTTTTCAACCACCAACCCAGTCTGCACTCCAACCTCCTACACGGCAAAGTCCCATCAGTCATCATATCCCTCTCCCCACCAAAGTAACTGAAGCCGAACTAGGTGCTAACAAAGGCAAAAGAAAATTAGTTACACCAACAAACCAACTTCAAAACAAACCAATAAGCCAAAACCTAAAGCTTAGGGCCCATTCAAACCATCTAAGGCCCACTCCCCTCAATCACCTAGTTAAAAGGTCCGACCCAAACAGATATCACCCAAACAGATTTCATCTAACTCCACAAAAAACCTAGCCACACCTCCTTACCTCTCACAATTCCCACCATTTTCCTTCTTAGCTCAAGCTGAAGCAACTATCCCAATCTCTGAAACCAACAAAAATATCGTGGGCAATCTGGCTTAAGAACAAAGCTGTCATACTGGGAGACACCATGATCAACAACATTTGTTGGGATCCATTGATGATATACGGATAGACGGACAAGGAGCTCATTGAAGCTCGGAGCTTCATCTTCCCACTAACGGACAAGAGTGTGAAGGACAGTTGCCTTCCATTGATAGACCTGACCTGGTTCTACACTCCAAACCCGTGGTGGCAGTTCACCCTGGATAGGCCTCCACTTTTGCCTCCAGGACAGACGAGCTCCATCACCTCAAAGATTCTCTTGGAGTCCAACCTCTCCGAAGCATCGCTTGACTTGATGGAGAGAGAGTTAGTCCCGCTGGAGATATGTCAGAGAAAGTTTCTAACTGGGGAATCCACTGGAGTCTTGATTTAAGGCATTCACCCACAGTTGAAGCTAATCTAAACTATCATAGTAACAGCGAGCTTCATGCTCGGAACTCTGACCAAGCAAACTCAGCTGAACTTGTTGGAGCATGCCATCACCCTGATGCCAAGAACCATAGTACATAGGGAGAACCTACGCCAGGTGGGATGGAACTAGATGACATCCAGGAGGGCATTTGCCCAAGAATATGAGTCCTTTGAACCCCATATATCTCCTAAAATGAATATTTTAGTTTGGAATTGCAGGGGGGCCATGAAACCCTCCTTTAGAAGTGCTATCTATGATCTAACAAACTTCCATTCTCCTGGAATTATTGTTGTTATTGAGACTCACATTAGCGACTCAATAGCTGGGGACATCCTTCACTCCCTTCCCTATGATGGTATCCACACCACCGACCCCATTGGATATGCTGGGGGTATTTGGCTCCTCTGGCGCAAAAACATGGTGGATATAGAAGTCCTTGCTGCAATTGAACAGGAAATCCATGCTATTGTTAAGGTAATTAACTCTGACGTTTCTTGGCTCCTCTCCTCTATTTATGGTAGTCCTAGAGTTGCTGAGCGCACCGTCCTTTGGGAAAATCTATGTTCTATCTCCCTGCTTCATAATCTTCCCTGGGCAATTGTTGGTGACTTCAATGATGTTTTGGATGACTCTGAAAAACGAGGAGGGAATAGGGTCAGTATGACTAGAGCTTCTGCATATAGGAATTGTATGAGCTTTTGTAATATGATCGACCTCGGTTTCTCTGGGCCTACTTTCACTTGGACCAATCGCAGAGATATTGGTGGGCTTATACAAACCAAAATTGACAGATGTTGGGCCAATCCTAGTTGGACCCTAGCCTTTCTAGAAGCAAATGTGACTCACCTCCCTCGCATAAGCTCTGATCACTGTCCTCTCCTCCTAAGCCTATCTAGAGCTTGTGCTAGTAGAGTGGAAAGCCCCTTCAGGTTTTAGAAGATGTGGCTCAGCCACCCTGGGTTTTACCTCATAGTAGAAAAGGCCAGGGATGGGTCCCCACCTTTAAACCATGCTATCTCCTCCTTTGTCAAAGCAGCCATCTTATGGAATAGAGAGGTTTTTGGGAACATTTTTGTTCAAAAGAAAAAGATCATTGCACGGCTTAATGTGCCCAAAAAGCCATTGCAACTAGATCGTCCGCCTTCCTCTTCTCCCTTAAGAAGGAACTCTCTTCAGAGTACACAAAGATTCTAAATCAGGAGGAGGAATTTTGGGCTCTTAAAGCCCATCTAAATTGGCAACTTCTGAGGGATAGGAACACCACCTTCTTCCATGCTAAAACGATCATTAGGAGGAAAGCCAACAGAATAGATCGCCTAAAAAATCGTCTTGGGGAATGGTTGGATTCTGAATAACAAGTGATAAACCATATTCAAGATGGATTTCAAGAGCTCTATAAATCACAACACCTATCTTCGATTGCCCACTCTGATTTTGATGTGGATTGGGCCACCACTCTTTCAGAAGGTGACTCGAGGATGCTATTTGCCAACATCTCTCCTTTAGTAATCCAAAAAGCTTTATTCTCTCTAAAGCCCTTCAAAGCTCCTAGAGCGGATGGGCTCCATGCTGGATTTTTTCATCACTTTTGGCCCACCCTTAGAAGCTCAGTCACTGAGGAAGTCCAAAATATCTTTGCTTCCAAAAAAAAAAAAAAAAAAAAAGATGCCGGCCTACCTCAATCAAACTCTTGTCGTTCTTATCCTGAAAAGAATTGGGCCTGAGCTTTTAGGGCACTTTCGGCCAAACAGCCTCTGCACGACAGTTTATAAAATTGTTTCAAAGATCATTGTTAACAGGATCCGACCCTTTATGAAGCAACTTGTTTTCCCTCTTCAAGCGGCTTTTATACCAGGAAGGAAAGGTCTAGATAACATGATAATTGCCCAGGAAATTTTTCATTCACTGAAAAAGAAAAAAGGACGCTTCGGAGTTATGGCTTTAAAAATTGATCTTGAGAAAGCCTTTGACAGGCTGGAATGGAGTTTTATCAAAGAAATACTTATTCACTTCAACTTCCCTTCAAACCTCATAGCCATCATTATGGATTGTATCTCATCTTCTACAGTTTCCATTCTATTCAATGGGGGTAAGCTGGATTCCTTCACTCCGTCCCGTGGGATTAGACAAGGAGACCCAATCTCTCCCTACATTTTCATTCTTTGTCTTGAGTACCTTGGCCTCCTCATTCATGAAAAGACATCTCTCAAGATTTGGAAACCTGTCAAAGCCTCAAGATCTGGTCCTGCCTTCTCCCATCTATTCTTCGCAGATGATCTTATCCTTTTAGGTCAAGCCTCTTTTCCTACCACTGAAGCAATTGAAGAGGTTCTCACTCGCTTTTGCCATCTATCTGGCCAAAAAGTCAGCAATGAGAAATCCAGGATTCTTTTCTCAAAAACACCCCCGAGGCAACAAGGGATTGTATTTGCAACTCTCTTGGCTTCTTGGAGACTAGGAAGTTTGATATATACCTGGGTTTTCCTCTCAAATTTTCTGACAGGGGCAGCAAGGATTTTGATTTCATTATTCAAAATATCCAAAGCAAATTAGCTGGTTGGCAAGTTAATCTCCTATCACTAGCTGGAAGGCGCATTTTAATCCAATCCTTCTTTAGTGCAGTAGTAGACTATGCTATGCAAGGTGTTTTACTACCAAATAGAGTTTGTTAAGAAATTGATCGAGCTAATTGTAACTTCCTTTGGGGATCTACTTCTGAAAAGTGTAAGTTACATATGGTTAAATGGGATGTTGTCACCCACCCTACTGACCATGGTGGCCTTGGCATTCACGCTGCTCGACCAAGGAACCTGTCCTTGCTCGCAAAGTTGAACTGGAACCTCTCCTTTGGAGATAATTCGCCATGGGCTAAAGTTTTAAAGGCTAAATACATGTCTAGGAGCTTTCCTTGGTCATCTAAATGCTCATGATCTCGAACATGAGCAGCTTGTAATGTTGCCAAATCCCTTCTTGACAAAGGCCTAAGGAAAGTCATAACCACGGGCACCTCCGCCTCCTTCTGGAATGACAACTAGTCTTCTCTTGGCAACCCAGGTCCTCTTAACTACCAGGAAGAAAATAGCCTAGTAGCTCAGTTTGTTGATGATTATGGGAATTGGAAATGGGATAACCTCTCCTTCATCCTCCCTCAATCTCTCTTAAGCATCATTAATGCTATCCCTTCAAGTCCTTCCTCCTCTTGTGAAGTCTTGACTGCTTGGGCTCCCTCAAAGGATGGTAATTTTTCTCTTAAATCAGCTTATAGTCTTGCTAAAGGGTTAAATGCTTTGAACCCTCCCACTCTTGATTCTAGTTGGATTTGGAAAGTGAAAGCTCCCCAAAAACTTCTCATTTTCCTTTGGTTATGTTCTCACAATAGCATTTCGGTTAGAAAAGTGTTGGGTTCAAGGGGTTTTACCATTGATCAGTCATGCCCTCTTTGCAACAACCACTTGGAAACTATTGACCATCTTCTTAGGGAATGCCAGGCCTTGGTTAGTTTTTGGAATCAGCTTGGAGTTCCTACAAAAGCTATTCAATCCTTTGGTCTCCCCCTTTTGGATTGGCTGCATATCAATAGCACTTGCGGCTTCACTTCAAGACACCTCCACATTCCTTGGAAAACTCTCTTCATTTTTGGGCTATGGACCTTATGGCTAAACAGAAACTCTGTGGCTTTCCACGGAAAGCAACCCAACCCCTCTATTGCCAAGATCTGTATTGCAAAAGCTACTGAATTTCACTTTCTCATCCAAGGAGCTGACACACAAAACAAAAAAATTCAGCCGTCTCTTGGACCAAGCTGGACCTAGGATGGTATAAACTAAACATGGATGTATCTGTTCTACTATCCTCAAACTGTGCAGGTGGGGGTGGGATTATAAAGGACTCTTATGGCTCTTGGATTAGAGGTTTTTCTAGACTTATTAGTGCCTTAAACTGCCTTCTTGCTAAGCTTTGGGCTTTGAGAGATGGCATCACTATGGCCAAAAACCACAACATTACAAAGCTTGTTATTAATGTCAATGTTGTTGAGGTCATTTCCCTTTTCTCTAAACCAAGTAGTGATAATCCACTAACCCATCCTATCATGGATGATTTCAGGAACATGCTCCAAGTTTTCCAGGAATACCACATGCAGCACTGCTTCAGGGAAACTAACAAAGTTGCTAATCTTCTTGCAAAACTTGGTCGCGGCCAATCTGAACCTTTTATTTCTTATGTAACGCCTCTTTTTGTTGTTATGGAGGCTTTTTCTTTTGATTGTAATGCTATTCCTTGTACCCGTTTAATTCGGGCCCCAACTGCTTATGATTAATCTTATTAACCCCGTATTCTACCAAAAAAAAAAAAAAAAGATAGTAAAGCTTTAATGGTTCTCATAAAAATAAAAAGGGTAAAATATCATTTTCGTCCCTAAACTATCACAAAAGTTCGTTTTTCGTCCCTAAACTTTCAAAAGTTCGTTTTTCGTCCCTAAACTTTTCAAAAGTTCTATTTTCGTCCCTAAACTTTTCCAAACGTATTGATTTTCGTCCCTCCGTTTGACGAAGTGCTGACGTGGCCTTGACGGAGTGCGGATGTGGGAGGGACCAAAATCAATACGTTTGGAAAAGTTTAGGGACGAAAATAGAACTTTTGAAAGTTTAGGGACGAAAAACGAACTTTTGTGATAGTTTAGGGACGAAAAACGAACTTTTGAAAGTTTAGGGACGAAAAAACGAACTTTTGTGATAGTTTAGGGACGAAAATGATATTTTACCCAAATAAAAATAAAAAGTAAATCTTTAATGGTAGAAGAGTGTAGAACTAGGATTTTTTTTTTTTTTGTGTGTGTAAAATAACATCATTTTGCTAAGAATTTCGTTAGTTAACAACGTTTCCAAACTATTTAGGAAAATAGTATCTCGAGTCTATTAGACTCGAGTTCCATGTGCTGGCAATACTGAGGTAGAAAAATTATACACGTGGAACTTGAGTCTTTAAAGCTCGAGTTTGATAAACCCAACAAACAGAGTAGCAAAGAAAGACAACAAATAGAGCAAAGAAAAACCCAATAATGGATGGAGAGGAAGATCAACAAATAGAGTAAAGAAAAACCCAGCAATGGATGGAGAGGAAGATCAACAAATAGAGTAAAGAAAAACCCAGCAATGGACGGAGAGGAAGAGCAAAGAAAAACCCAACAACGCATTGACGAAGAGGAAGATCAACTTTGCTTAAGAACATCATCAAAACCCAGCAATGCATGCTCCGTCTCAACCCAGCAACACATGCTCCGAGATTGAAACTACTGTGGGGTTGTGTTTTGATTTGTGTTTGGAGGAATGGGAATTTTTTTATTATTTTGGGTTTGCATTTCTGAGAAATGTTTTTGGTTGTTGAGGTTCTTCTTCTTCTTTGGTCAATTCTTCTTCTTCTTCTTCACTCCTTCAATAGCTTGTACATTTCTTCTTCACTTTGTAGCCTGTACATTTTTTCTTACAGCTCTATGGAACTCAAGTGTTAGAGATTTGAGTTCCATGTGGATAATTTGCTCCACCTCAGCTTAGAACTTGAGTGTTTAATGCTTGATTTTTACAATGAACTCGAGATGCTAGTTTCCTAAATAGTTTTGAGAATTTGCTAACTAACAAAATTGTTCCTAAAATGGTGTTAAATGACAAAAAAATCCAACTAGCTATGTAGACACACGTAATAAATCGGTAATTGTCATACATTTTTTTTTTATACCAAAAACGGTTTGTTTACTTGGACTACCATGAACTGCTGTCATGTAAAAAAATTAATTGTCTTTCTATAATTGTGATACTCATAGCATCAATTCAATTAGGTAATAATTCTACATCAAAATGGATAACCGAAATTAAATAATAGAAAAAAAGGAAAGAAGTGAATGGCCATTTAATTAGCTAAATATGGATACTTAAGGGCATAAAGAGTACAGTAATTGTAACGGTTTGTTTACTTGGACTACCATGTACTGTCATGTAAAAAATTAATTGTCTTTTATATAATTATGATCCTAAATGGATTAAAAAATAAAAAAAGAAGGAGGAAAGGAAAGAAGTGAATGGCCATTTAAGATCAGCATAAAGCTCATAGTAAATTATTTAATGTATTTTAAGAAATATATTGACACATGGCAAGTATGTCATCAATAAAATTTACATGTATAAGTCATGTGGTATAGTTTGTCCAAATCATACCAATTAAAGGAAGGAAATGACATGTGTCATCGCAATATGCTTTGAGATAGAGACACATGTAATTATTGTATGCATCCATCAGTTGTAGGATCCAACTTTTATAATATACTAGTTGCTAACCCGTGCAATGCACAGGAAAATTATTGAAAATGAAATCTAATGAATGCAAAGCAATTATGCAAAATATCATTTAAATTAAAAGATAAATATTAGTGAATGTTGTTGTGCGCACCCATGACATTCAAATTCAGTTGGGCCCCGGATTGTGGACCAATAGCCAGGCCTATGGGCCAAACCCCCGTTCGGCCCAGGATTCCAGCTCGCACCCTTAAAGGCTGTGGGCTGGGGGCCGTATGCCGCTGGAAAGCTCGAAGAGCAGACAACCGACGCCAGCTTACGCCCTGCCTCACCACATGGTAATTGATCGGCAGGTCGTACCCCTGGCAAGGTTGTGATAGTCCGATCATACTAGCCCTTACATTCCCAGCAGTGCCTTTGGGAACATCACTGCCGAGTACATCCGCTGAAGTGGGAATCATTTCCAAAGCCACTCCTACCTAAACACCCACTTACAGTTAACAACATTGGACCTCTCATTACACTAGTTATGAAAATAATCATGATCATCCCACCGACAACTGGCTATAAATAGGAGAGACTAGAGAGGAAGTGGGGGAGGGAAAAAATTTTCAGGGAAGAAAGGATAGAAAGAGAGAGAGAGATGGAAGCAACATAGAGGGAGAGAAAAGTGATCTCATTGAGTCTTTGTGCCGAGAACAACCCATAGTAGGAAACCCATACCCACTAAACAAATAAGTTGTGAGCCCAAGTGAGGCCCAGCCCAGTAGCCTCATTTTTGGCACACACAATTGGCGTCGTCTGTGGGAATCTCCTACAAAGTCGTGGTTCAGCCGAGACTTACACACACTCGAGAGGATGTCTGGGAGACGTTCTGGGAGTGACGCTGAAAGTGGTTCAGTGGGATCTTCTCGGGGATCCTCCTAGTGAGAACGGAGGCAAAAGAGGTGCGAAGATAGGAATCACGAACGGGAGGAGGAGAGGTCCGGCCTCGGAGAGGGGTCGTACCAAACACAGCGAACGGTGTCCGTTGCTTCAGGGCATAGGCAACTCGACGAAAGAGATGAAAAGCTTGAGCGGCTGCGTAGGTTGGTGAGAGATCTAGAGTTGGAAGCAGAGAACAGGTACCGTAGAAGGAACAGAGGCAACCGAGAGAGAAGACCCAGTACCGGGGAAGACCATCATGAGACGGGATCCAATCAATCTAGATCCCACCACCGCTGAGAACATTCCCATTCACGAGAATCTCGTCGACAAAGGGATCGTTCGCATTCATGGGAATCACGGCAACACCAAGACCATTCGCGGTCACGGGAATATGCAAACCGAGGTTCAGATTCCCCCAAAGAACAACAGCCCCATAATGCGGCCATGGATGCAATAAGCCGTGCACTACGCAGAGCTGCTCGGTCTCCATTTTTAGCTGACATCGAGCGCGCCCCTATGCCGGACAGATTCATGCGCCCTCCGTTCAACTCCTATGATGGGAAAACGGACCCGATAGAGCACGTCAGTCACTATATCCAGATGATGTCTCTGCATACCCACAACGATGCATTGATGTGTAAGGTTTTTCCCTCAAGCCTTGGCCCCACCGCTTTGAGATGGTTTAATGGGTTACGGAAAGGCTCCCTCCACAGTTTCGCCGAGTTGATACAGGAGTTCGGAATCCAATTTGTAACTTGTAGCTAGGTGCCACAATCGGTAGACGCATTGCTGTCCATGAAAATGAGGGTATGGGAAACCCTTCGTAGTTATGCTAGCTGGTACTGGGAGCTTTACAACAAGATTGGCGAAGGGAACGAGAAGATTGTTGCAAGCACTTTTAGAATGGGATTGCTCGAGGATTCAGGGCTGAGGGAATCACTAACTAAGAAGCATCCCGAGGATATGAGGCAGCTGATGAAGCGCATTGAAGAATATAAATGGCTGGAAGATGATCGGCTCCAAAGCAGAGGCAAGGCACCAATGGCGACTCATCCTCGGCAGGGTGGCTTTCAACCTAGGGCCAGAGGGGATTTGAGGATTCAAGAGCCAGAGGCACCAATAGGGGAGGTAAATGTGGTGTTTAAGGAGCCAGTGCATAGGATTATTGACAAGATTAAACACAAGCCATATTTTAGGTGGCCGAACAGGATGGGTGGTGACCCCTCTAAGAGGAATCAGAACTTGTACTGCATTTACCACAAAGATAAGGGCCATACTACTGAGCAGTGCCGAGTGTTGAGAGACCACCTTGGACAACTGGCCAAGGCGGGCTACTTGAAGGAATTTGTGGTAGATACGGGGGACCGAGGAAGTGGGCAAGGTGCTCCACAAAGGGGCAATCCTCTCCCACCCCCTCTCGGGATAATTGAGGTTATCCATGCCCCTCTGAGGAGCCTCACTGTGGCGAGAAAGAAGGGGGTGTTGACTGTAGCTCCAGTCGAAGGTAACTCAGACACGCAGCCATCCGAAAAAAGGATAAAACTCGCCCGGGAACCTATCGCTTTTGGTGATAACGATCTGGAAGGAATGATTCAACCGCATGACAACGCTTTAGTAGTCACCGCCTGGATAAATGGCTTCCTGGTGAAGAGAGTGACGATAGACCAGGGAAGCGGGGCCAATGTGTTGTACTCGGATTTATTTAGGGGGCTTGGGTTGAAGAACGAGGATCTCTCCAAATATACTACACCTTTGGTCGGGTTCGATGGCAGACTGGTGGTTCCCGAGGGGCAAATTTCCCTGCCCGTGAATATGGAGGGCAGAGAGGTGGTGGTAACGTTTATAGTGGTTGCTTCGTTCTCTCCATACATGGTGATACTAGGAAGATCGTGGATCCACACAATGGGGGCTGTACCGTCCACCCTACACCTAAAAGTCAAATTTCCAACCGAGCATGGTATTGCTGATGTACGGGGAAGCCAGCAAACGGGCAGACAATGCTTGGTTGCCATAGTCAACTGGGAAAAAGGGCGAACCGGCCAAGGGGAGCATGCCAAGCAAAAGGACCCATCGCAGGGGACCCTTTTATAGCAATTACAGAATTTGCAAGAGGAACAGAGGGGTGGAGCTGTTGAGGAGATGGTGAAGGTAAGAATATTGCCGGACGTAGATAGGTACTTCCAAATAAGGGAAGGACTAAAGGGTCAGGATAAGGTAGAGATGTTGCTATTCCTTATATAGAATGTGGACGTATTTGCATGGAGTCCGTATGAGGTGCCCGGAGTAGATCCTGAGTTTATCGTTCATAGGCTTAATGTAGACTCCTCGTTCCCCTCTAAGAAGCAGCGGCCGAGAAGGTCAGCCAAGGAGCACGTTGAGATAGTGAAGGCGGAAGTTCAACGGCTGAAAGAGGCCGGGGCGATAAGGGAAATCTACTTCCCGAAATGGTTAGCAAACACAGTGGTGGTGAAGAAGAAGAGCGACAAATTGAGGGTTTGCGTACATTTCACGGATCTAAACCGAGCATGTCCGAAAGATCCATTTCCCATGCCTAAGATTGACCAGTTGGTAGACAGCACGTGCAGACACCCGCGAATGAGCTTTCTGGATGCCTTTCAGGGGTACCACCAGATCGCCCTGGCCCTCAAGGACTGAGAGAAGACGACATTCATCTCACTAGAAGCCAATTATCATTATATAGTGATGCCTTTTGGGCTAAAAAATGCCGGAGCCACTTACCAGCGAATGATGACGAGGATGTTCCAAGATAATATAGGACGGATGGTCGAAGTGCACATTGACGATATGGTGGTGAAAAGTAAATAGAAGGTGCAGCATATTGAGGACTTCGGGGGGTGGTTGAAGTTCTTCGGTAGCACAAGTTACGCCTTAATGCCGAGAAGTATGCTTTTGGGGTGGGGGCTGGTAAGTTCTTGGGATATATGATCACCAACCGGGGGATAGAGGTAAACCCGGAACAGATAGAAGCCGTGAAGCGCCTAAAGCCGCCGAGCAATCCGAAAGAAGTGCAAGTATTGGCCGGGATGCTAGCTGCCCTTAACCGATTCATCTCCAAATTCGCCAATCACTGCCGACCATTCTATCAGCTTTTGAAGAAGTGGAGAGGGTTTCAATGGGATGAGGAGTGCAATAGAGCTTTTCAAGATTTGAAGGAGTACTTAATGCAAACGCCCATGCTGACAGCCCCAAAGCCCAGGGAAGATCTGTTCACGTACCTGTCGGTGTCCGAACATGCGGTGAGTGTCGTGCTGCTAAGTGATCGAAGAGTGCAGCAGCCCGTATATTACATCAGTAAGACTTTGGTTGACGCCGAGACAAGGTATTTGCCCCTAGAAAAGTTAGTGCTAGCCCTGATACACGCTATGAGGAAGTTGCCGCATTATTTTCAAGCCCATACGGTGTATGTTCTGACTGAGTATCCTTTGCAGTCGTTGCTGAGGAGATCTGACTTCACGGGCCGAATTGCTAAATGGGGTATTCGGCTGGGTTCCTTTGACATACGTTACCGGCCACGAAATGTTGTGAAGGGGCAGGTCCTCGCCGATTTCGTTGCGGAGGTCTCTCCTAAGAATGACGGGGATATGGTCTATCATATTGAAAGTCGCCCGTGGAAGGTATTTGTGGACGGAGCGTCGAGTGCCTTGGGGTCTGGCGCTGGTATCGTCATTGTCACCCTTGAGGGAATATGGTTGGAGCATTCTTTTAGGCTAGGGTTCAGAGCCTCTAACAACGAGGCCGAATATGAGGCCTTACTTGCCGGATTGAGGGTGGTTCTGGAAATGGGAGCTTGGGGCGTGGAAATATATTCGGATTCCCGGTTGGTTGTTAACCAAATCCAGGGAACCTTTGAGGCCCGGGACCCCCGGATGAAGGCATACTTGCAGTTAGCGAGGCAGGTTATAAACAAGTTCGGCACGGTGAAGGTGTCCCAAGTGGGCCGGGCACAGAACAAGCATGCCAACTCCTTAGCCACGCTAGCGTCTTCAACGGCAAAGAGGGTCCCTCGTCTGATCAGGGTAGAACTAATACCAAAACCGAGCATCTGTGTGACGGATAGCGTTGGCTTAGAGGGGATCGAGGTAGCCGCGATTGCAGTGACCGAGCTAAGTTGGATGGACCTAATCATCGAATTCCTAGCAGAGGATCGGCTCTCAAGTGATGAGAAGGAAGCCAGTAGGGTTCGCCGAGTAGCACCTCGGTATTGGTTATCAGCAAAACGCCAGCTATACAGAAGGTCTTTCGGGGGCTGTACCTTTTGTGTCTACACCCAAGTAGGGTGGGCGAACTACTAGCCGAGTTTCATGGCGGAGTGTGTGGCAGTCATGTATGGGGACGCTCATTGGCACATCGAGCAATGACGCAGGGATTTTGGTGGCCGCAGATGCAGAAGGACACTGCTGAATACATACGAAAGTGCGAACAGTGTTAAAAGCACGCACCATTGATCCATCAGCCAGCAGGCCACCTAAATCCGGTCAGCAGTCCCTGGCCTTTCGCACAATGGGGGCTGGATATTCTCTGCCCATTTCCCTGAGCAACCGGCAATCGAAGATTTGTACTAGTGGCCGTAGATTACTTCACCAAATAGGCAGAGGCAGAGGCAGAGGCGTTAGCTAACATTCATGACGTGGATGTCAAAAAGTTTATATGGAGAAACATAGTCACCAGGTTTGGGGTACCGAACTCGCTAATATCTGATAATAGGCTGCAATTTGACAGTAAAGCTTTCCGTGCATTTTGTAGTGATCTCGGCATCAAAAACAGGTTTTCCACACCAGCTTATCCGCAAAGCAACGGTCAAGCCGAGGCCACCAACAAGGCGATCCTGAACGGGCTCAAGAAGAGATTGGACGGTGCAAAAGGCAGATGGGCCGAAGAATTACCTAATGTTTTGTGGGCGTACCGAACAACCCCCAGGAGGTCCACCAGTGAGACTCCGTTTTCTTTGACGTACGAAGCTGAAGCAATGATACTAGCCGAGGTAGACCTTTGCAGCGCACGAGTAGAAGGTTTCAACCCCGCCCAAAATGACAAGCTAATGATGGAACGCTTGGATTGGTTGGAGGAGTGCCGGGAAGCAGCGACTATTCAACTGGCCGAATATCAGCAAAAACTTGCCTGTCGTTATAACCGAGGTGCAAGGATAAGGGAATTTGGCGCTGGAGATTTGGTGCTGAGAAAAACAGTGGGGAATATGAGGGATACAAATTTTGGGAAGTTAGCCTAGACTTGGGAAGGACCCTACTGAGTTACTGCAATTGCTTGCGCTGGAGCATATTACTTGGAAGACCTAGATGAGAGGCCATTACCTCGGTCGTGGAATGTCCATAATCTTAAAAAATTTTATCACTGATCGACTGTAAACTATGTTGTAAATTGAATGCAATGCCGTGCATGTGTACTATTAATGACGATGGTAATAATTGCCCGCGCACGTATACTTAATTTTATCATTGACCCTCATTCAATCACCACCGCCGAGCAAGTGGAAACTTTGCGAAAAAATCACTAAGGGCAGAAACCTGTCCCCGGTTCGATATCCATCACCGGACAGGTAGAAACCTTAGTCTAAATATCCTAAGGACAGAAACCTGTCCCCGGTTCGATATCCATCACCGGACAGGTAGAAACCTTAGTATAAATTCCCTAAGTACAGAAACCTATCCCCGGTTCGATATTTATCATCGGACAGTTAGAAACCTTAATCTAAATATTCTAAGGACAGAAACCTGTCCCCAATTTGATATCCATCACCGGACAGGTAGAAACCTTAGTCTAAATATCCTAAGGACAGAAACCTGTCTTCGATTCGATATTCATCACTGGGCAGGTAGAAACCTTAGTCTAAATGTCCTAAGGACGGAGACCTGTGCTCGAGTCGATCGCTATCACCGAGCAAGAGAAGACCTTATTCTAAATTGTAAGCGCTGAAGCCTGCTTCTCGGTTCGATCGCTATACCAAGCAGGAAGAAACCTTATTTTTATTTCTCGTCGAGGGCTGAAACCTGCCTGTTGGTTCAATCATTTTCACCGAGCATGAGAAAACCTTATTTTGAAATTTTTCATTTTTTGGACAGAAGCACATTGCTCGGCACAATTTCTACAACCAAGCGCACATCACTCAAAAATCATCAAAACAAAAGGTCTCTCGACACCCTAAGCCTTGCTTGGAAGAAGCCGGCGGGTGCTGAGGGACGAACTAGCACGAAAAGGAGAATATAACAGAGACTAACATATCAGAATTAAAACATAAAAGGCCAATTTTTGTCGCTAAAACCCGGCGCCGTCAAAGTTAAAAACCAGTTGTTTTGTCACCAAACCCGGCGACGTTAAAGTTAAAAAACCAGAAATAAAATAATTGTCTCGTCACCACAGCCCGGCGACATAAGCAAATTAACTCTAAATAAAAAGTAAAATGATGGGAAATGATAGAACATCAAATAGGTTCGGCAAAAGAATAATGGACTCCACGAGCTACTTCTCTGTAGGCTTCTCGGAAGGCTGGTGATCGGATGCAGTTGGTGGGAACTGAGCACTTCCGTCGGACTGGTCATCGATAGGGGGGTTGCTCGTAGCTTCTATTCCAACCATCTCCACATGAGCATCGATTTGTTCCACTTGCTCCCTTAGGCTGTCTGTATCCTCGTTAATAGGCCCCGTTGGGTTCTGCACAGCTGGCGAGAAGTCCGAAAAGGGAATTCGACCGAGATCCTTCAGGGGGAATCTTCAGGCACTCCTAAGGCATTCAAGGTGGCCATCTAACCTTCCTGAAAGGATATTTGCCGAGCTTTTTGGACGACCGGCTCCACACTCCTCTCGGCGTCAGCGAACCCCTCGTCGTACCATTTGCTTTCACAAGCCTCCAAAGCTGCTCACAAGTCGGCTAGTTCCTCGGCTTGGGTAACTTTAAGGCTTTCTGCTTCTGCCAGTTTCAAGTTTGTCTCATTCAGCTTTGCTTCCAGCTCGGCCAACCTCTTCTCCGCCAGCGCTTGGGCACTCTCCGCGGTTGCAGCTCTCTTCTCAGCAGCATTAGTAGTTTTTGCTTTGTCTTTCGCGGTTTTGGTGGCCGCCTCCCTACCAGCTCTCTCCCGATTGACCTTATCAGAAACATCCTTCAACTGTTCATTTAGTATGTGAACCAGCTGAGCGGCCTGATGAGATGACAATGATCGGCATAGTAATGTGAAGAGGCAATACGTACAGCAATATAAAGACACAATATGTACGGCATTGAAAAAAGTATGTGAAAACAAAGTTATGAGGAAAGGGCTTACCGCAATAGTGTGCTACTAGAGCCTCCTCCCTATGGACTCCTCGGTCCCATTCGCAAAGACGCTTATAGGTAGAAGGAGGCCATGCACCAAGCTTTGGGTGACGCGACCCCCTTCTCCTTTCTCCCAAGCCCGAATGCTGGCATTTGCTGGGAGAGGCAAACCATCCAGTTCGAAGGTTGGCTGCCATGCTGGTACCGGTCGGGAGGAGGATGCCACGTTCGGCCCAACCTGGGCCGAGGGCTCTTGGATTATAATACCCCTGGACGACTGGAGAGGGGTCCGGGTTTGAGTATCACCGGGGCTGGCGGAGGTCTGATCAGCTGATCGCTGTTTCTTACGAGTTCGTCCGGAAGGAGGAGGAGGAGGATGAGTAGGAGGAGTATGGCCACGTCCCTGAGGTGGCTGCTGTTGCGTGGTCTGCTGTACGCCAGGAATAAAGCGGCTAATTGTTAGAGTCCTACGGGTCACCATTTCTTCACCTAGGACGGAGTGTGTTCTGGAGGAGTCATTGGATTCTGCGGCTGCGTGTTCGGCTTCTAGAACGGGATTCTGTTGCTCGGCAAGAGCCTTTTGTTCACTTGGGGCTACATGTTGAACGACTTCATGAGCACGTTCCTGAAGACGTCGAGATGCTAGTTCGGCTTATTCGTCCCTTATAGGTTCGAGCTCATCTGAGCAAATGTATCAAGCTTCACCAACCGCGAACTTTGGAGGTAGGAAATTCGCGTGCCTAACATCTATGTACGAGAGGAGGGGGCTGTCCACCAAAGGGCTTGGCCAAAGGGTTGCCAAGTGGAGTACACGGGCTGCACACTGAGAATAAGGTGGGACGCCCGGAGTTGGCTGTCCTAATGAACGAAAATCTCTGACCTGAGTACAAAGTTCAGGTCCCGCACACGAACTGTCCTAATGTCTTGGGTAAACACTGAACCGTCTACAATAAAAAGGGAACAAGTTAATATTCAGGTAAGTAAAGCAGTTATAAAAAGAAGGGAGAAAACAAATTAAAAAGATCGAAACGAACCCACTTCACGCCGTGAGAGGGGAGGAGGGACATCACCGGCAAGCCAATTGCCACGTACCCAGACAAATTCCCTAGCAGAATTCCTATTAGAGTCCGGCAGGCATGAAATTAGCCGTACTCTCATATCTCTAACCTTTAAATAGTAATTGGACTTCTTCTTTCCACACAAGCTGTACATATGGTTTATATCATGATGGTCTAAATGCAGACCAAATATTTGGTTTAATCTACTCACGCAACTCACTACCCGGTAAAAATTGGGGGGAAGTTGGTCGGGACTCAACCCGTAATACCTAAGGGTGCTAAGCAGAAGAGGGTTTATGGGAAACCTAACCCTATCCTCTAGAATCAACATCAACGGAAAAAAGGCAGTGTTCGCCCTTCTATGGAAAGCGATTTCGCTTTCATGGAAATTCATCACTTCCACATCATCAGGAACGCTATAATCTCGCCTAAAGGAAACTAGGGACGCCTCAGTATTCAAAAGATAAGCGTAACCCATCCTAAGGCCTAAAGATCATAAGGAAAAAAGGAATTAAAGCAGTGAGAAGGGGAAGGAGACTTACTTTTGGCTCTAGGGGAGAGGTAGATTCTGGGTTGGTAAACGGATGTGCAAGTGAATGCTCGGCAAAGAGAAATTTCAGAGAACGAAGAGCGAAAAGAATGAGTGGATGAATTGGGATAGGCTATATATAGGAGCTCAAGAAGAGTGGAAATTAGTTAATGAGCAATAATGAGGGTTAATTAGCAATAATGACGCAGAAAAACCTTATAGATACCAAGGGCTGCCAACGCGCACACCTCGGTTCACGAACCGGTGGGTAATGATAACGGCTGAGTCAAGAAGCCAGACGTAACGCACCTTTTGAGGCATGCATTAATTAGTCCTTAAAAGCGCCCAAGATACACCCGTTGAGTCCCTCAGATAACCGCTGCCAATCTGGCTCCTTGATTCGTTCCCGAAAGCCGAGCACGAATCAAGGGGGGGGGCTAATGTGCGCACCCATGACATTCAAATTCAGTTGGGCCCCGAATTGTGGACCGACAGCCAGGCCCATGGGCCAAACCCCCGTTCGGCCCAAGATTCCAGCCCGCACCCTCAAAGGTTGTGGGCCCAGGGCCGTATGCTGCTGGAAAGCTCGAAGAGCAGACAACCGACGCCATCTTACGCCCTACCTCACCACGTGGTAATTGATCGGCAGGCCGTCCCCCTAGCAAGGTTGTGATAGTCCGATCATACTAGCCCTTACATTCCCGGCAGTGCCTTTGGGAACATTGCTGCCGAGCACATCCGCTGAAGTGGGAACCATTTCCAAAGCCACTCCTACCTAAACACCCACTTACAATTAACAACATTGGACCTCTCATCGCACTAGTTATGAAAATAATCATGATCATCCCACTAACAACTGGCTATAAATAGGAGAGACTAGAGAGGAAGTGGGGGAGGGAAAAAAATTTCAGGGAAGAAAGGATAGAAAGAGATAGAGAGATGGAAGCAATATAGAGGGAGAGAAAAGTGATCTCATTGAGTCTCTGTGCCGTGAACAACCCACAGTAGGAAACCCATACCCACTAAACAAATAAGTTGTGAGCCCGAGTGAGGCCCAGCCTAGTAGCCCCATTTTTGGCACGCACAGTTGTTATCCTTAGTTGTTTGTGTTACATCTAGAGTTTTATATCTAAGTTACTACAATACTACTTCTAGCAACTGAAGCTCACAATATAAGTATATTATATGAAGCCAAAACTTATATTATCTTCAAGCTCCCCTTAGGCTTACAGAGTCCCTAACAAAATTTCTTTTGTAATTGAATTTGATTTCAGAGGACTTATTCAAAATTATTTGAATTAAACCTCACAAATTAGAAAGAAAAAATAAATAACATTACAACATTGTAGCTAATTAATATACAAATAAACCACCAATTTAACATGATAAATCACTATTAGTAATTTAGAAAGCAAAAATTAACAAAATTAAAATTGTTACCCATTTAACCTAAAACTTTTCATATTCTAAAGTTGTCAAACACCTATTAACAAATAACTATTGATATAAAATATTTAGTAATTAATTACTTCAATACCGCAAGTTGTTCATGCTGTAAAAAATTTGAGAGAATAACACATCAAGCATCTTAAACTCTTTCTTCCTTGGATCCTACAAAACAATATATATATATATATATATATATATTTATATATAACATGCCATTAAAGAGACAACCAATTATGATAGTGTTATAGGCAAAGTAAAAGATTAAAAAAAACTGAAGAAGTAAGCGGTTTGGTTAGCATACCAGCTAATTAATTTATATCAAAAGACATAAAAATCATACAATCAAATAGAATCCATAAGTAAATAAATACATGTGGTACAATCAGATAAATAAAAGGTTTGTCAAGATGATCAAATTTGGCAATGAAGAAGACGCAGTAGCTATTGATGAGGGTAATCTCTATCTTAAACTTGTGATAATGATGAAGATGCAACAACTACTAATTATGCAGATCTAGCATAATCTTATTTTGATTCAACTACAACAAAAATGACAATAATTACCATAAAAAAATTATATCAAAAAACAGTCTTTTATGATATAGCCAAGAATACAATCAAAGCTAATAGAAGGAATTTTAAATCAATTTCAATGATGAAGGAGGGATTCACTTAAATGAGGAGACCAAGAAAAAAGAAGTATCATGTTCTGAGTATAGTATTAAATTTTAAACTCTACAATTCAATTTGCTAACTACTAAAATACCTTAACAAATTGAATTTCTACAGGCACGGATTACATCATTCAATTGAATTTCTCCAGGCACGAATACTACTAAAACTCCATCATTCAATTTTCTAACTACTAAAATTTTATCACACGTATACTACTAAAACTCTATCACACGGATTACACAATATAAACCAATAATGTTATTGTCTCAAACATTATTAAAAAAAAAAACCAAATCAATTTTAAACATAGAAACAATCAATCATATATCAGCACAAATACCTAACCTAAATATATAAAAACTCATATATGAGCCACAACACAAAAGAGGTAGTAACAAAATTAAAAAAGAAAAAGAAAAAACAACAATAAAAAAGAACAACATTATTAATCTAATCCTTACGTTGAACTATTATGCAGGTAGCCACAGAATAGAGGTTAAGAGCAACTAGGATTTAGAAAAAACCTAAACTGAATTATCTAGTTTTTTAGTATTAATATAGTGTGAGGACAGGAAGAGATGAAGAAGTTAGAAAGCCAAAGTCTAGCGTTAGGAAGCTGAAGGGTTACCATTTGAGATTGTAACCATGGAACACAAAGGGTTGCTGTTTAAAATTATAACCATGGAACACAAAAGGTTGTCATCTAAAATTGTAAACAGGGAACACAAAGGGTTGGTAATTGTTTTCCTTTTATTAGTATTTTTAAATTTAAGAAAACTAATTTAAATGGTAGGACAAATTCAGGAAAAAGAATGGTAATGGCATGACAACTGATGTGGCTCAACTTGAGCGTAGCAACATTAAATGCTACGATTCAGCATTTAGTAATATATAGATGGAACATAAAGAGTTGTCATCTAAAATTGTAACCGTGGAACACAAAGGGTTTGAGAATTATTTTCCTTTTATTAGTATTTTAAAATTTAAGAAAACTAATTTTAAATTGTAGGACAAATTCAAGAAAAAGAATGGTAATGACATGGTAGCTGATGTGACTCAATTTGAGTATAGCAACATTAAATGTTACGTTTCAGCTTTTAGTAATATATAGAACTAGTCGCTTACCCATGCGATACACGGGAATAGCTATAAGATGAGTTAATTAAAAAAAAAAAAAACCATTATTTTTGAGTTGGAGTAGTAAGCAAAAATGCATGATTTTTTTAAAAAAAAAATGATATTGAAAAAAATAGCACAAAGGTTTATTAGTTGTACAGAAGAAAGCAATGTTGTTTTATTTATTTGTTTTTTGAGAGAAGAAATAAGAGACAGAATGTTAAGTCTCTAGCTTAGTTTGTGTTGTACGTATAGGTATATATAGGATATGTTGTAATGTATACACCAAAAGGTAATTATTGAAAAGTTATAACCCTTCAAATTGGATATACCAAAAAAGATCAATAACTAAAATATAAATTGACCTTCTTATATTAGAAGGAAACTCCCACTCCTTTGTTGTGATAACATACAAAACCTAAGAGGCTTGAGAGGGTTGATATTGATTGACTTCATGTTTCAAATTGCAAAAATATTTGTAGATTTCATAAGGTTTTTTTTGCCCCATGTAAAACATTTGATCATGAAAATTCTCTCCTATCAGTTTTGTTAATTAACTCTTTAAACTATAAAACTTATACAACAAATGCAATAATGCATTGGAACGGAAAATTTCTTATAAAAGTATTGTTTATAGATAAAAGCTTTCTAATTTTACATGAACTATCATAATTTTAATAATAATTGTAAAAAAAAAAAAAAAAAGTGAATATTCTACATTGTTTGAATACTATATTCAAAAAGTTATATAACATATTATAATTCCAAAGGTTGAAAAAGAGCACTTGAGTTAATTATTTCAATGATTGTTTTGGCTTTTTTCCATCACACAATAGATAATAATGTGTCACCAAGGACAATAAAAGAGATGAAAAATAAGATTCATGCGTTCACAAAATCATTGCTAATTGATTTAGCAACAAACACAACAATTTTAAAAAACTATTCCAAACTATTGCTTTCAAGTCAATAACAATTTGCCAAGGACCATAAGAGAGATGAAAAATAAGATTCATGCCTTTACAAAATCATTGCTAAATGATTTAGCAACAAACATAACAGTTTTAAAGAAGAAACTCTTCCAAATTATTGCATTTAAGTCAAGAACAATTTGTTTAAGAAAGCAAAAAAACATGTACATAACAAATAAAATATTAAATACTTTGCTGCATATGCACATTACACAATAATCAACCACGAATGACTAACCTATGCACTTTTACTTGCTATCTTTCCTTTTGCATATCCATTGTCCATTTGATATTTTGCCCCAAAAGAAAACACCACCACCAACAAAAAAATAAATTAGCTGCAACTACCCACTGTTACAGATTTTTGGCTTCAGTCTTCTTGGAACCAAATCCCTCAGGCATAACCACCATCAAGCAAAGGCTTTAACATCAGGTTACTACAGCAGGCCACAACCTAGTTCCAGAGAAAAAAAAAATAGCAATCATCAGTACTAAGTACTAATGTTTGGTCTATCTTTTACTAAATGCTAACATAGTGGTATTTAAGGAAACATTTAAACTTACTGGAATATGTAATAACAACTAACTAAAATTAAACCAAAGAAAATTGACAGTATAAAGAGTTCTATAGCCTAAAAATTATGGCAGAAAAAACTGATAGTAAACTCTATACTCTAATGAAAGTAAGATAGAAATATTAAAGATGAAACAAATTAGCCTCTAATGATGAAGAAAATAATAACACGGAAACATCAAGTAAAATTGTATCTAGACACAACTATTCGATGTATCTTACAGCATTAGACTCACGTCCATCTGTCAGTTTGATCCAGTAACTCTTCTTGCAAAACACCAAAGTGTCGTATCTGGTAAAGAATGTTAGAAATTTGTGTTTAAACAAAAGGACAGATCACAAAGCATAGCAAAAGAAGAATGCACCATATGAAAGAGAGACTACAAAAAGAAGCTGAAGCAATCATTTTAAGTAATTCGATCACAAAGCATAGGAAAAAAAAATCATAACAGTTTTACAGTTCAGTTGAATACAAAATAAGAATTCATTGAATTAAAAAAAAACAAAGAAAAAAGCAGATTAAAATATGCAATTTAGAGGCAAATCAAAACCAAACAGATCAATGGACAAAATTTAATTCAAATTATGAGATAAATAGAGGGAAAATCAGGCTATCCTAACCTCTTAGTTTGATGCAGCAACTCTTCTTGCAAAATACCCATGTTGTACCTGGCAAAGAACTTAGTATTCAACAAAATGACAGGGTAAGAAGTTTTTTAAAATCACAGCAAAGAAAGATGAAAGAGAGACTACAATGAAGTGGAAGCAAACATTGTAATATGGTTTGAGTTGCAAAGATATGAAAGATTTTTCCCATAACAAAGGTAATTTATCAGTCCCAAAAAATATTTAAGCATTAATGTGTAAACATACAACCATATTTAGTGAATTGTCTGCACAATGTTTAATATTTTGTTGGTTAGTTTTTAACAATCTGTTAGCTATTTCCCATATGATGATGGCTAAGGATTTGGCTTCCATTAGCCAAGGATATATAAAATAAATACTTAAAGCAAGATTAACATCAAACAGTAACACTTTTTGGCACAAACTTGAACAGGAAAGTTTGTTTTCGTCTTATACATAAAGATTTTAAACAATCCAAGGTGAAATTTTACTTTTAACTACAATAAATCAAAGGATAAGTCCCAAATGTTACCAAAAGAAAAAACCAAACCAAAGCATCCGAAGAAAGAGAATCAACCAATCTATTTTTTAAAAACGGTAAAAGAAGAACCCGAGACAATTAAGCAGGGGAAAAAAATTAATATAGATATATTGAAGAAGACAAACTGTAATTCGAGTAGTATAAGCATCAGATTTTAAATTAAAATATACATATATTGAAGATTGAAGATGCTAATTCAAATAGGAGAAGAAACAGTGAGATGAAGCAAACATCAAACACACATTAATTTCAATGCTCCCAAAAGAGAAAAATCAAATCTGACTAAAATATGCAAAACAGTGGCAGTAGTCTAGTGGTATTTCTCTCTGCGTCTCACTGAATATGGAACCTCTGTTCTCTCTCTACGTATTTTGCTTGTTCATATTGTTTTGTTTGTGTTTTATTTATACTGAAAAGGTTTAAAACCAAGCAATTCCTTTTCTTCAAACGGTATTTTAACTTGAATACCCCAAACTAAAGCATTCTTACCCAAATTCCTTAATCAAAATCAAATTTAATCCAAACACCAAAATCAATATCAATCCGACCGAAATAACCAAATCTAAATAACAATTAATCCATAAATTTTAACAATGAAAAAAGAAAAAGAAAAAACCCTTTACTGAGTCTGATGGGGTGTGAGATCGGACTTTGGCAGGCATACGGCCTAGTGAACTCCCTCTCTATCCTGGTCTTCTTTTCTTTTGGTTTGTACCGGAACGATTATCCCTCTTACGAAACCTAAATTATATTCAATTCCCAAATTTGAAAACGAAAAGGAAAAAAAAAAAAACAATAACTTTACGGCCTGTCTCTCTGATGGTGGCAGATTTTTCAAGTTCTGTGCGGTTGCAGTACCGGCGGTCCAAGTCTGGCGAGCGACCCAAATTGCAGTAAACAAAAATCATAGTTATCGCAAGATTTAGGTTTTTACTTATAAAAATTTATAAAAAATCAAAAAACAAAGAAAGCAAAAAAAGAAAACTCACTCTGTAACAGTTCATCGCCGGTTGGGGGAAGCAATAATTTTGGTGGTCAAAGTCCGACGATGGTACTGGCCTGAGATGTCTCTGACTCTGCCCCTTTCTCTATTTCTTTCTCCAGGTCTCATCGCCTCTCTATTTCTATCTTCGTGTAGCAATTTTTTTTTTTTTTTAAGCGGTTAGTTTTCTTTTATACCAATAGGGCTCTCAAACAGTGTTTTTTTTTTTTTGAGTTTACTCAAACAGTGTTTTAACGTAATGAAAACAATGTCTCTAATTTATATAGGCAAATTGAACACAAACGTGAGTAAAAAATTCACTGAAACTGTTTGTTTAATCAGTCAATCCAATAGATACAATTTTTAGTGTTTTTAAATGTAATCGTGTCATTAAATTATCAAGCCATATGGCGCAATGAGGCGCGGTCAACAAAAAGTCAAACGTTTCGGCTATTAGTTATTATATAGATATAAATAATAGGTAGATAGATAAATAGTGTTCTTAAAAACTTGAATTTTCCTCAAACTAGACAAAGGTGGTCAATGGACGGATTTGTTGAAATTTTTACAAACCCTTGGCTAAATCGTTGTCGTTGTTACCCAGCTATATCTTCAATTATTTATTGTAGCTTACTACTTATTTTTGTCCTCACCCTTTAAAGTCGGCCAGAAAAAATATTTAAAAAATAATAATAATAATAATGTACCTATAACTAGTAACAGCTCCACAAAAATATAATGTTTCTCAACACATTCACAGATGATAATAGTAGTATTCAATCAACAGGAAATGATCTTTCACGAAAACGACAACACCATGAAATCCCATTACAAGATGGTTCAATCTTACAACTGTAGTAGTTATAATTTGTTATTCATTTCATGCTATCAACAGAAGAAAGTTACATTGGATTGGACACGGATTAAATCAAAATCCCGTTACTAAGATGGGTTCAATCTTTACAGCTGTTATAATTTGTTATTCATTTCATGCTATTAACAGAAGAAAGTTATACATTGGGCACGGATTAAACCAAAATGCGGTAACAAGAAGCATTAGAACACAACATCCGTCATGTGGTTAAAACAATTTGAGCAAACTTTGTAGAAACAAATTTTCACCCTTGTTGCTGAATGGTGCAACAAACTAAACTGAAATTCCTAAATCTATACCTCCTAATTTCCACCAATCCAACATGTTTGCTTGAAGGAAGCACCACCAATTAGAAAATCTTCTACTCTAGTCACCTATTACTACCACTACCCACTAGCACCGGAGACATCCTAGCCAACGGCAAAGAGGTGCAAACTTGACTGGTTTTTTGTCCCGTTCACTACCAGTTAAAAAAACTAAACTGCCTGCGACTCCCTACAACATTTTCATTTGTAGAATCTGATCCACTTCCCATGGTTTCATCTGAACTCTCACCCGGAAGTAGTTGTATTCGATCAGCATTATCAATCATCCAATCTGCAAATTCAGGGGATGATGCCCATTCAGCCATAGCTTGCTGAGTTGATTCGCGTGTGAAATCATCCCACTCTTTCTTCGTAAACTTCTTTCGGTTCTGCATCGAGTGAAAAGTTGAATAGTATTCTTGCTGATTCTTTGCTACAGAAGATGGCGATACAACACCTGTAATATATAAACATAAGCAATTATAAAGAACAAAAACAAACTTAACATCAAAATTTTTGCAAAATAAGGTAAGATGGACATTGCACATAGTTATGCAACTGTTTCTAAAAAGAAAAAGATTCTGTCAAAAAGAATATATATATATATATATATATAGTATTTCTCTCACTGGTGTATTTAAAAATCTCATATCCGAAAACTATAGTAATTAAAGCTTAGTAAGTAATTATAAACATGGAAAACAGTAAGGCCAGCAACATAGAGTAATACCTCTAATGGGAGAGTTGGACCAAGCAGATGGCTTCTTTGGGCTATTCCACATCTTCCCTTGAGGGCTTGACCTGCTAAGGAATTCAGCACGATTGTGCTTTCCTGTTGTCTGCCTCCCCAGCTTCAACCAAGGACTCCCATTCCCAGAATATGATTGATGCCTACATGAAAACATTCACTGCATATTAAGCGGAGATCTTCAAGAGTAAATAACAAAACTTTTAAAGACAGATAAACAAGCCTTCACTAATACCTATGTCTTAATTCTAATTCCATCGTAAAGGAACCCACTTTTCTACCATTCTCAAGGATCTCCTACTATATGATGTTGTGCCTTCCAATGCTATAAAAAAATATATATGACTATATAAGTTTATTTGGAGAGAGACTGACTATTGGTGTTCATGACCACTCATTGATCTAATCAAAACAATTATTGGATCATCCAAATGTAGGGGGTGTAATGGGTTAGGTGGGAACGCTTACTCAATCGAACCCCAATAGGATGGTCTGAAATTGTTTAAATGGGTTTGGAATGGATTTAGGCTAAATTTTTAAAACCCAATAGGATTTGCGGTGGATTTGGGATTGGGCCTCTAAACTCAAAACTGACCCAATTGTATGAATTAATAAATATCCCTGATGCAGTAGTATCATTAAAATTTATATTAAAAAAAGAGTCTATAACCCTTATCCACCATTTTTTCTCTCTATTTCTATCTTATCCCCTAATAGCACCAAAATTTAAGTGATACTAATAAAATAACTTAAACATTGTTTTGTGTTTTATAAAACTTAGGCAGTTTTAACTTTTAATATTATAAATTATAATGGTATTTTAACAGGTGGATTTGGATGGGTTTGGGTATTTTAGACAGGCAGGATAAGTTTGGGAAAGAATTATGATATTCAAAAGGTTTGGGAAAGGTTTGTTACAAGTACACATCTTTTGTTTAGATCTCACAAGCTTAATCCATTAAAATTAAGGGGTTAAAGAGGAAGAAAATAAACTATTTCTAGTAAGATGCATTCACTTGATAAATGTGAAACAAAGAATGAAGTGAAATTTGTATGGAACTTACATTAAACCAGGCCACTTCATAGAAAAGATAAGATTGCAGATAGCCCAACAAGAAGCCAAGGTCGCCAGTGCTAAAGGAGTATCAAGAGAGCTCTGAAAGATAATACAAAAGCAGAAAATTAACGAAATATATATATATATATATATATATCAACAGTTCTAAAAGATGAGGGTAAAAAAAGCGGAAACATAAGACCAATCACATCAGAACTTCGGCATCTAAACAAATAAGAGTTTAATCTCAACATAAAAGCACTATAAGCATCAATAACAATCCCATCACTAGTGATCCTAAAATATAATCAAGCAAATAAAGTAGATAAAAAAAGCCAAAAAGACAAAAGTGCATGATAAGTATCTGTGTGTGTTTTGGAGTGGAAGTGTAACCATGCTTATTCCTGATGATGTTAAGAAACTTTCTGTAGAAAAAAAGTTTATATCATGTGGCCTCAGGTACAAGTGTTAGGTGTAACAGGTATCATAAAGGTTCAATTCATCTTTTTCTATTAAAATTTTTTTATCATAAAGAGTCAAATTCATCTAAACCCAAAATCAGATACAACCACAATACATGGCCTAACTATCAGAACTCAGAAGGGTCCAATCATTCAACGACCTAAGGCAAAAATGAACAATTACATGGCATTTCTCATACAGAAATTTCATTAATATTGAATACAAATGCATCATATTTCCACTCATGATTGCTGATTATCTAAAAGTAGAGGCGTTGCGAATAAAGATTGAAGGTCATGCATGTTCAGGACAGGTACTTGTTATATTTGGAAGACAATGTGGGGCAGAGTTTTATCAGAAGGGTCCAATTATTCTTCAACCTAAGGAAAAATTGAAAAAGTTCCACGGCATGTCTTACACCAAATTAAACACACACGCATCATATATATAAGTATATACATGAAAGAGTTCATAGTGAAAGTAAAATTTACTTTCCCCACATTCTTGTTGATTATCTGAGATTCTGAATATAGTTGTGTATACAGATGAAAAGTTATGCATGTCTACCATGGGCCCTGGGCATAATACAAAGAATATATGTAACATAGGACACAGTTTTATACAGCAAACAGCAGCAATAAGCACCTTCTTTCTCAAAGTCAAGTTTCATGCTGATTTATTGTCTGTCTTTCCATGGTGTTTCATGGATCAGAGAAGCAAAAAATTAATGAAATCTTTCTAAGTTCAGTTCAAGTATCTATCTAACATGAGATTGTAGTACCTGTAAAATAGAGGTTGTTCCAATGATGCGCATTGCCCATTTAACAAACTGGGCAACCCCAACATCCACACCTCCGTCTTTTGAGATAACAAATTTCCTCACAATCCAGTATCCTAAAGCAGCTCCAGCAAGGAAAATTCCAACTAGCACAAATAAAGAGACCTGACAGAAGAAACAGGGACCAAATGTTTATGAATTACTTGACAGCTGGAACATCCCTAAAATGGCAACAAGATGTGATAGATATATACCGACAGGCATCATAGAAAAAAAAATCAGAAGCAAATTATTAGTAATTAGTTTCTGCCCTTTTTATTTAATGTAGAAGTAATTAAGGGAAATGGCTTTACATTGAAACAGTACCAATGTATGTGATTATCTCTCTACTCTTACATACAATGACAAAGTCAAACATATTTTAGGCAAGTGCAAATGGACACGCAGAAACAAAAACAAACAAATAGAGAAAGGCTAATAATATAAGCTAAATGATTCTGTAAGGTGAAAGAAAGTAAACTCAGGAATTTTTTTTTTTTTTTTGATAAGAAAGTCAGGACATTTATTAAAACCTTAAATTTCTTTTAGCAATTTTACAAGTATACACTCTTGAGGGGCCGTTTGGTATAGGAGTTTAACAACATGTTTACAGTTTTTAAACAGCATTACACGCATTTCCACACTTTTTCACCCACACGTATTTCCAAAAAATACAAATAACGTTACTAGAACAACGTTACCAAACAGCAATTTCTCCAAAATCCATAGTGAGTGAAGAACAAAGAGGAAAAAGTTTCAAACCCAAAAGTAGCTACTTAATGAAATGACTCTTCATTAAGATCTCAAATTAATATTCTTTTAAATCATTAAATTCCATTTAATCAATAACCAAGGTTGAGAAAATAGGGGTGTTTCACAAACCATAGAATTGGGTTAACCATGAATATTAAACAATACTTAAAACATGGTGCAGACTGCAGAGACACCAAATTGGACCTATTAATCCTGATTACATTTATTGGGTTTGATTAATCGTGATTGATGCCGATTGACATTGATTGACATTATTAGATAGATTTGATTGCAATTTGATGTTCATTTACATATATGATGTCAAATCATTATGAGTTAATATAGAAAGCCTATTCAAAGGCCCTTGGACTCACTATTGTAAATCATTGGTCATGGATTAAAGAAATTTGGGTTGGAAGTGCTTGATTCTGATTCCAAGTAAGCTCAAACATTGATTCCTAAGTTCTAGGGGTGGCAATTCATGTTCACGTGTCATGTCAAATCGTGTTTACGTGTTGGGTTCGTGTCGTGTCAACTCATGAGTATTCGACTATGTAGGTCAACACTAACCCGACACATTTATTAAACGGGTCAGGATTCCTTAACCCTAGAATGACTTGTTTATTAAATGGGTCAATCATGTTGACCCATTTATTAGATTTTATCAAAGTGAAACAAAATACAAATTTTAGTATTAACCCAATTGATCTAAACTATGAAAAACAAAACAAATAGATTTTTAATATAAAATTTAAAACTAATGAGTAACTGCAACACAAATAATCATTCAAAACTAAAGCATATCTCAATATTACAAATAATTAATCACAATACGTCAAGCAAAATAAACAACAACAATTAATAAGTTTATATACCTAGGGTTTGAAGGGTATATTGGTAAAATAACATTTAGTTAAATGGGTTAGTCGTGTCAACCCAAATATAACATGAACCCATTAAACCTCAACCCAAAGCCTGATAACTTCGTGTTGTGTTGTGTCGTGCTCATGGGTAGTGTCAGATTTTGCCACCCCTACTGGATTCCTATCTATCTTATCTCATGCTTGGTGTTTATTCCAAGCAAATCTAGGTGTTCATTACTAGGTTATTTTTCTGTTTTCATCACTTGGTGCTTATTTCAAGCAAAACCTAGGTGTTGTCATATTTCTTTATTTAATTCTTATTCTGTGTCCCAAACACAAGTCCCCCTCCTTGAGTACATTGTCCCAAAACAAGTAAATGATCATTCAAAACACCCCAAGAGTAATTATACAATACTCCAAGAGTACAATAATGTTGTATTCCCAACTCTCACACAATAGTGGGTTCCACTAATTAAATTTTTATTGAGACCCGCTATTAATGTGAGAGGCAATATGACCTTATTGTACTCCCCGAATATTGTATAATTTTTCCCATTAAATGGCCCAAAACACCCCATTTCTAACAATTTTCAATTTTTTTGGCAAATTTTACATGCATCCAAAAATAAAATCTACCTCCTCCAATTTCATCAAACCCATATCCATCAATTCAATTTTTTTCTAAAAGTAAGAACAGATTTTATTTAAAAGCACTACCAAACCACCTTAGTGATGTACATAAGCAAATAAACTAAAAAACTAATCCAAATTCATCTAATCAACTCCATCTTAAACCTCAACCCAAAGTTTGATACCCTCATTCTGACCCCACCTTAAACACCTCACCTACACCACACAAGCTTATCTCTTCCATGACTACTAAAACACCACAAGCCAACCTCCACCCACCACTCTCATCCAAGCTTCAATTGCCACTTATAATCAAAGAAGCGCGGACACAGACAAGGGAATGGATACAACTCAGCAACATGAGTAATTTTTGAAAAATTATAACATGAAACAACTAGTACGACACCAGTATGACACGGATACGACACTCTAAATGAAGTGTCTGTGCTTTCTAGCTTATAATACCATAATACCCCTTAAACCAGCCTCTACCATCTAAAACACATCAACCCACTTCACCAAATCAAGGTTAGAGATATAAATCTGCGTATGCTAACCACTAAAGACGACACCACCAAGATCTTGTGGAAAGGTTCTAGACATAATTTCTAAAATTCCTTTAGAATCTTTTTTTTTTTTTTTTTTTTTTAAGTTCAATCTTTCTTTAGAATCATACTTGAGATTGGTTTGCCGTTAAAGTTAATATAAATGCAAGATTTGTTCTTGGATATTAATAAAACTTTGGACATTGACAAAGACTAGAAAATGGTGTTCCAAGTTAAAGAAATCATATACCATATAATAAAATTGGGCCTAGAAGCCATGGTTATGCCAAGTGGCTATCTTCATTTTGCTAATGATACCATTCTTTTTTGCGATGCTTCTAGAGAGCAGTTGCTTTCAATTAGGTTGACTTTGACTTGTTTTCAAGCTTTTACCAGTTTGAAGGTGAATGTGGGGAAAAGTGAGATTGTTCCTATTGGGGAGGTGAGTAACATTCAAACTTTGGCTAACATTCTTCAATGCAAGGTGGGCAGTTTGCCTATGATTTATTTGGGAATTCCATTGGGTACTTCGTATAAGACAGCTTCTATCCGGAACCCTATTCTGGAGAGGATGGAGAAGAAGCTTTCGGGCTAGAAGCATCTTTATTTGTCAAAGGGTGCTAGGCTCACTTTGTAGAAAAGTACCCTTTCAAGCCTTTCGACTTATTATCTTTCCCTTTTTACTGTTCTTAAAGCTATGGCTATTAGATTAGAACGTATTTAGAGGAATTTTTTGTGGGGTACCTCAAAGGAGTGTTTCAAATACCCCTTGGTGGCTTGGGAAAAAATCTACTTACCGTGTGAGTTGGGTGGTTTGGGAATTTGGAAATTGGTGTCTTTTAATCAGGCTTTATTAGGGAAACGACTTTGGAGGTATGTCCATGAAACCACTCATCTGTGGTGGAGGGTTATTGCCATGAAATATGGGGAGGGGAGAGGGGGGTGGAGCACTAGAGTTTGTAGAAGGGCTCATGGATGTGGCTTATGGCGAAGCATTAGTGAAGGGTGGGAGAGCTTTTCTAAGCACTTGTCTTTAGTGGTGGGGGATGGTTCTCGTATTCTTTTTTGGCATAATAAGTGGATTGAGGATAATTTTCTTAAAGCTCTTTATCCTCAGTTATTTGTGTGTTCAACCAATAAGGAAGCTTGTATCTCTGATGTGTTAAGTCCACCGGAGAGTGGAAATGATAGAGTGGAGCTTAAGATTTTATAGGGAATTCAATAACTGGGAGTTAGCAACTTCTTTCTCCTTTCTTCGCTTCATCCAATCTCGGATTCCTAGGGGTGGTGGTTGTGACAGTCTTTGTTGGCGCCTCAATGAAAGTGGGAAGTTTGACATTCGGTCTTTTTATCATAAGATTCGAGATGTTACTCATTCCATTTTCCCTTTGAAGGGCATTTGGAAAGTAAAGGTTCCTAAAAGGGTGGCATTCTTTATGTGAACAATAGCACATGGCCAGATTCTAACTTTGAATAATCTTATGCTTCATGGTTGCCCTTTGGCGAATCGTTGTTGTCTGTGCTGTTGTAATGAAGAATATGTGGATAACCTGCTGATTTTTTGTCCGGTAGCTCATTCTATGTGGATGTATATGCTTTAGTTGTTTGGAATTGATTGGGTCATGCCAAGTTCAATTGCAGACTTATTATATTGTTGGTATCATTGGCTTGGGAAACATAATTCTGATATTTGGAATTTGGTTCCAGGCTGAGAAATCTCTGGCTCAGTTGTTAGATTTGTGCCAACGAACTCTCTTTGATTGGTCTTGATGTTGGGGTCTCTCGGATGGTTTTGCTCTTATGGATTTTCAATTGTCTCTTAGAATAGTTTAATGATTGTTTGTTCCTATTTTTTTTTTTTTTTGGTTTGCTCTTTGTTCAATATTATGAACTTTGTGTATCTTTCCTTCTATTCCTTTTATAATAATATTTTCTTTCTTACTACCTATCAAAAAAGAATATATATATATACACACACACACATATTATATGTCATAAAATTAAGAAGTATTTGTCATGGGTCCCACTAATTATTAATACAGTTTCAATTTATATATAATTTTTAATTATTATTATACTAGTAATAATAATAATGAAGATTGCATGTGGAGAAAAATTGGTGAGTTATAAAGCCAACAATGGGAGTTGAAGAGGTTGGCAGTGATGAGTGAGACAAAGGGATGGAGGGTGGTGAGGAGGGTGGTTAATTAGTGAAGGAGCAATTGAGGACTAGGTCTTGGTTGAGGATGCCAAGGGAGCTTAGCTTGAGGGCTTTAGGGTCCGTTTGGTTGGAGGAGTGGAGAAGTGAGGGGATAGAAAATGGGAAGGGAATAGAAAAGTGGAAGGATAGAAGAGATTTAGTTTTCTTTCATTTGTGCTTGGTTGGGAGGATGGAAAAGTGGAGAGATAGAAAAATTATTTGTGGTAACCCTAGATAGACCAAATTGACCAAATTGCAACTTGAGGGACCAAATATACAATGCACCTATTATTGGAAAACTAATATGTATTTTAGTCTATATATTAACGTCAATTACATTCACTATGGCCAAATAGATTTCTTTCAAATAATCAATAACTGAATATCTTGGTCAGCTTAATCATTTCACATACCATGTGATCACTTACGTAGACAAAATGGAGGGGAAAATAGATTCAAAATAATGTGTAATAACATATCAAAGTAACTAACAATAACAAAACAATATTAATAATGACAACATATCTATAATCTTAGTAGAAATAAACTGAACACTGAACACAAGAACTTACTGGATTGTGCATCTCTTCACTGAGTCCAAAATTGATAAGAATTGAATTTACCAGCACTGAAAAGTGATGCATAAGAAAAGATCCAGCCCCAAGCTGTGAAAGGGATTGGTTAGTAAGGTCAACATGCCATCAACATTAAATGCAGCTTGGTGAATTGCTTTCAAGCAAAGTGAAGTAGACTTACCACTGATCCATACATAGTAAGATAGAAGAAACTTTTCCTACCAGTTGGCAGCAATTTCATTCCCTACATCATGATTCAAGAAAATTAATAACACAATTGCAAGCTATAAAAGCTAATTTAAAAATAAATAAATAAATAAAAAGAACATGACAATCCAGGAAATTATTTTTCTTCTTTTTTCAATTGATATAGAAAATTTATTTAAAAAGAAAGAACAACAGAGGCCAAAGTACACAGGATGTACAATTCAATTTTGTAATTTAAATTGAAGTCAATGATGATTGTTCTTGGGCAAGCTGGTTACAGACAGCACTAATTATTCAATTACATTCGGAGGTTTGCATACAAAAACATAATGATGAGATGCCTAAAGTCCAGGTCACATCAATCAGTCATGGACAATCCATATTTATCAATACAGCAAACCTGTAACCCTGAAAATGTTAACAGACCATGAACCATTCCCAAGCTTGAAGCAATGTTGCCCATACAGCTCAAATTTGATTAAGTTATGACAAGATTTTTCCACATTTTTTTGATAAGTAAGGACATCATGTGATAATTGAAACACACTCGCTTTCTGTGGGAATTGAACCCACAACCACGTAAACTGAAAATGCTACATGATACATTTGATTCTTTTCATAACCTCACATTGGCTCAAATATATACTAGTTTCTTCCTCTCTCTACTATATATCTAGCTGAAAATATTTAATATTTTTTTAATATGGCACCTACCTATCCACAACTATGGAATGATAAAGACACAAAATAATGCAGTGGAAAATTAATTGCAAATTAATTCCCTTAAGTGAACTGGATGAAGTTAATAAGGAAAATTTTCTAGTCACATAATTAAATCAATTCTTGGATCATCTAAATTGTCAAACCATAAATAATTTCCTTTCCTTTTGTGGAGATCAAACATTTAAAAAGTGTATTTCATTTGTAGCTCTCTTAACCTCCTCCCTATCTAATACATATGAAGATTTGCCATCAGTGACATTAGTGTGATCTTTTTTATGGTAATGAAAAAAAAAAAAACATTGATAACTATAGCATGAAGTCTGACACCATTTGCCCAAAAAAGAAAAAAAGGTCATATAATTCCACTGGTAAAGAAAGATGCCAAAGTGATAATTTAATACCTGAAATAGAAGGATGATAATGACAAGGAAAACTCCAATAGCCATGGAACTGCTATAATAAAAAGGAACCCAATTGCTGACGATGGGTGCCAAAAGTAGTAAAACAAACCCAAATGCTAGACACACAAGGCGCCATCTCTGAAAATCTGCATAAACACCACAAAAGTGAAGATCAATATCAAGTAAACAATTTCAAAACAACAAGAGGCAAAGGGGGGAAGGCATACCTTCTACAATAGTAACTGTGACATAACCCGATACTTCACCAATGAACTTCACATCAATATATCTATCATCATAAGGCGACATGACTGAGCTCCCTAACTCCTTAATAGATTTCCACTTGTCATTTTCACACTGGCACAAGCCAAGTGAATTATTTCTGCAAATGTATAAGTTGATAGAAACATTAGTCCAAAACAGAGATTGCATTTAAAAAATTTCCACATTATGCGTGAGAGATAAGAGAGTTTTGACTTACTTGTGAAAACAAACCTGAATTTTGCTATGCAGTCTCTCTGGGATTTCTAGAGATGGAGAGAAGGTAACCCGAAAAGCACTGGCATAACTACCAAGTTTCAATCTTGATACACCAGAAACTTGAACACGTTCACACAATAAAACATCTTTAGAGCCACGGGAAGCTGAATGCCCCGGAAGAGGGGATGGGGTGACAACAATGGATTGGTTTTTTATTGATAGATCAACACCTGTGAATTCAAAATGAAGAAAGTATTCTTAACAAAACAAATCCAATTTTCGGGGGGAAAAAAAAGCACTAAGCACTTGGCAGCTACAACCATTTAAAAGGGTCTGTGATATAGAATCAACAAAACCAAACTGACCCAATTTGCAATATGAAGGATAAAGCAGCCACCCAATTCAAAATCTTAATTTTATTATTTATTTATTTTTTTCACATTCACAATAATTACACCAATATATACATCTAGGATTGATGAAACCCTAAAATATACGAAAACCTAAAAAATCTAACCCTAACTGCCTAACAGTCAGTTTGGCCACGAAGAGAATAAACAGAGTATATACGAAAGCCATAAATAATAAGCTTATTATTAAGCCCAGTGAGGAGGCGAATTTCATTAATCGGGATCCAAAAACCCACAAAAAAGAAAGAATAGTGATTTATTCGAATTTCGTAGAGTTTGCCAATAAGTTTTCTGAGGAAGCAAACAGAGAATCTGAAGGAGAGAGAGAGTGATACCTTCGAGAGTGGCAAACAGAGGGAAGAGAAGAAGAAGAAGAAGAAGAAGATCCGTGGAAGTGGAAGTAGAAGACAAACCCATCGTGTGCTGTGCTCTCTCTCTCTCTCTCTCTCTTCCTCTTCTTCTTCTTCTTCTTCTTCTTCTGTGTGTGTAGAAAGAGCGTACTACTACTAGTAGTAACTAGTAATAGTTGCTTGGAAACGAAGATAAAAAAGAAAAAAGCAAGCTTTATTGCTGCTATCAAAGCGCGTTCGTTTCTTATATATGTTTGGTCGGACCCCACTTAGCGTTAGATTAGGGCGGTCCGCCTTCCTTTTTGTTTTTTTTCAAAATAACACCAATTTTAAAATAATTTTATTAGTTGGCATCGTTTTCAAATTATTTAGAAAACTAACATCTCGAGTTTTTAAGACTTGAGTTTACTGTAGTAACTCAAGTATCACATACTCAATTTCAAAAAAATAGATTTTAATAATGGATTTTTTTTCTTCAAAATATCACCCATTTTCAAACAATTTTGTTAGTTAGCATCGTTTCTAAACTATTTATGAAACTAACATCTCAAGTTTAAGGGACTCGAGTTCACTATAGCAACTTGACTATATAGGAATCGATTTCCAGTGGAACTCTAGTATTAGAGACTCGAGTTCCTGCTCTGCACAAATAAAAAAGAGAGAAACAGAGGGAAAGCAACCTTCGCACACACGTTTGTGGGTAGAATCCGAGCTTGGGTTCGTGGATTTCTCCACCTGGGTCATGGGTTCGTGGGTTCGCCGCTTGAGTTTGTGGGTTTTGTTGCTTGGGTTCGCTGATTTGTGGGTTCGCTGACTGGGTTCGTGGTTAATCTCTTGCTTCGTGTGGTTTATGCTTTGATCTCTTGTTTGCTTCGGGTTGTTTATTTGTGTTTGTGTTTTTTCAGAGGGGAGAAAGGTTGTCGTGGATTTTTTTTAGAGGGAGAAGAGGAAGAAGAAGAAGAGACAGGCTTTCTGGTTTTCTTTTGTGGAATTCGAGTGTTTAAAACTCGAGTTCCAGGTGAATTTTCATTGAAATCGAGTCTGTGATACTCGATTTGCTACAGTGACCCCGAGTCTCTTAGCCTCAAGATGTTAGTTTGCTAAATAGTTTAGAAACGATGCTAACTAACAAAATTGTTTTAAAATTGGTGTTATTTTGAAAAAAAATCCCAAAAAAATCCTTTTGATCAAACCCAGAAACCCACGCAAACAAAAAACAGAGAGATCTTTCTAACGAAACCCAAACCACGAAGACAAAAATAACAAACCAGAGAGATCAAACACAGGTAGCGGTGGCGACGATTGAAATCGAGCTCTTGGGGTCATTGGGTGGGTTTTTTAATTCTTGTTAATTTTCTCTCTGGTTCTTGATCTATCACCAAAGTTAGCCAAGAAGGTGTACGGTGGCAATGGAGGGTCGTACCACGCTTGGTCTCCATCTGAGCTTCCCATGCTTCATGTGGAACTTGAGTCTTACAGACTCAAGTTCCACATAAATTTTCATAGAAATCAAGTACGTGATACTTGAGTTGCTACAGTGAACTTGAGTCTTAAAGACTCGAGATGTCAGTTTCCTAAATAGTTTGAAAACAATGCTAACTAACAAAATTATTTGAAAATTGGTGTTATTTTGGAAAAAAAAAATTTGTTCGCTTTCTTCATTTCATTTTCCACAATCCACGAAAACCTTTTTACTATATAAAAAACATTCGGGATAAGTTAAGAATGCCCGTTATTGATTTATAAAATAATTTTAGCAATGTTCATAAAAAAAAAATTAATTAGCAATTTTTTATGCCTAAATAAAAATTAACTAATTTCTTTTACATCTTTTATATTTATCATGAAAGTGGTATTAATTCTTTTTTTAAATGATCTATTAACAAATATCCTAAGGATAACCTCATACTATACTTGAATTTTTTTTTTTTTTTTTTTTTTTGAGAAGACATACTATATTTTTAATTGAAACATTTTTTCTCAAGCTTTTAATAAATATGATTTTTTTTTAATACAAGATAGAAATTCTACTCTAACCTAATCTAAATATATAGGATTGTTTAAACCCCCTAAAGAGGGTTTAAAGAATATCATTTAAAAGTTTGGAATTTGATATATCCCAAAATTAAAACTATTTGTTTCTTTTCATGTACTTCCCACTTTAATTTTATTTTGAATATAAATCGAGTTTCAGCTCATTACCAAAAAAGATTATATATTAGGTTTTATTCATATTCTTGTGAAATGATCTACTTGATTAACTTGTTCTCTCTCTCTCTCTCTCTCTCTCTATATATATATATATATATTGTAAAACCATGACTAAAATTTCTTATCCCTTTTCAAAGTTATGAATTTTTAATACAAATGGATATAAACTCTTAGAAACTACAAATAATGTTTTTCTTTTTCTTTTTCTTTTTTCAAGAACTACATATTATAATTGTATATCATATAAACTCGGGTTGTTTACCAAATAAATGAACATAAACAAGTTTTTTTTTTTCTCAACTCAAGCTTGAGTAGTTCATAAACAACTTGGTTAATTTATAACAATACTCACAGCCTCACATTTTAATTAATGTCCTTCATGTGCAAATATTTCATTGCCTACTAATTTTTTTCTTTTTATTTTTTAAATAATTCAATAATTAAGAGTGACTTTGAACTCTGGAGTTTTCCTTTGGAAAAAAACAAGTTCCAAATGAGAAACAAATCTTTTGGCTCTTTTTTCCCCCTTTCGGCGGTACATACAAAATTTACATGTCTTTACAAAATAGTTTACGTCCTCTATCTGTTTTTTTTTTTTTTTTTTTTTTTTTTTCACTTGAGAATATAGGTTTAAGAGCATTAGTATCTGGGTTTCTAAAAAATTTGTCATTTGTACTCTCAAAAGCTAGTTTATCAATTTTAACATACTAATTTAAAACTCGCCCAACATCTCATTTTTTACTTTAACATACAACACATTAAAATAATATAAACACCCAATAAAAGTAATATAACCCAACTCATCCTCTTCTCTCCCATCCTTGACAACTTCTCTCTCTCTCTCTCTCCCTCAACCACCTAAATCCAAACCCAAATCAACCCCCCACTGGCCACTAGCCATCACCCACCACCCAAACCTAGACCAAAATCAACCCATCCACTGCCCACACCACCAATAGAAACTAAAACCACCACCACCACTGTGAACCAAAGCAACCATCCATAATCGTCATCACCACAACACCACCAAATCACAATTAACAACCAACTAGGGGTGTGCATGGGTCAGGTTGAGGGGATTTTTTGACCCAACCCACCATGGTGGGTCAAAAAAAAATTCAACCCAACCCAACTCATCACATAAGTCCAACCCAAACCACATGGCTTGGGTTGGGTCAGGTTGAACCCATGGGTTGGACAATTTTTTTTTATTACTATTATTATTAAATTGAGTAAAAAAAATATATCACACTTGCCACTTGAGTTAATAAACAAAATATACATTAATATATAAAATAATATTCCAACTTAGTTGTAAACAAAATATGTTTAAGTATCCAACTGAGTTGATAAACAAAATATAAATGAATTAGTATCCTAATTCACTTATAAACAAAATATACAAGAGTTCCTAACTCAGTTATAAACAAAATATATCTAAAATTTTTAAAATTTTTTATTAATTATATAATATATTTAAATATATATTAAAAGAACTAATAGGATTTTATATTATATATAATAATAGGAATCGAGGAAGTGTTCTACAGCTGGTTTTTTTTAAAAATTTATTAAATATATAATATATTTTAAACATATATTAAAATATGGGTGGGTTGGGTCAGGTTTGGCGGGTTTGTAATTTTATGACCCAAACCCAACCCGACCTGCTATAAAAAAAAAAAAAAAAAAAAAAATTGTAACCCAACCCAACCCACTAAGCCCTAAAAACCGACCCAACCCGGTGGGTTGGGTTGGGTTGGGTCGGGTCGGAGTTGGTGGGTTGGTGGGTTTTTTGCACACCCCTACAACCAACAAACCCATTAAATCAAAAATCAACAACCACCATAAACAGAAACCTACCTCATGCGCCAGCATAGCTTGTCATTCACCCCTAGTCCATGAGCATGCAACCTCCACTTCATGAAGTCTTCCTCCATGCGATGCCTAGAGATCCTTTGTAGATCAAAGAGGCAAAGGATTTATGGTTTGGGGAGAATTTGATTTAGAAAGAGGATTTGAGGTTATGGACTTGAACTAGAGAGATAAAGTGAGGTTGAGAGAGAGAAAACAGGCAAGCCACCATTGTGAGTGATGGTGGTGACAAAAATAGAGAATGAGAGACAAAAATAAAGAGATATAGATAGGAGAGAGAGAGAGAATAAGAATAAAAAATATAAATAAAAAAAGAGGAGAGAGAATAAAAAATTGTTAAAAAATACCCACTTACTACAATAACATCTTATAAGTAAGATGTTACTGTAGCTTAGATGAATTTTTTTTTGGGAATAGCCATTTGGATAATTCTCAATTTTTATGGTTTGATGGTTTAAAATAGCAAATTGGAGTTTTAATAGTCCAAATGTTATTACTCTAAAATGGGGTATTATTTAATAAATTGTTGGGTTATAGATTGACCACGGTTAATTAATCAAATTCAATTCCCCAAGTTGATTAATTAGATCAAATTATATGCAAATTGTGGAGACACCAAGAAATCACCAAATAATCTAATGTACAGCAGAAATTAAATAACACAGTGATTTGTTGACGAATGAGGAAAACCTCTCGCAAGGCAAAAAGCCTACCGGATGAATTTCAAGCCACCACTCTCAAGAATCCACTAATCAAGAATAAGCGGTTACAAGTATGAGGAATCTTACCACTACCCTGGACTATCCCAAAATACCAACTTACAATTGAACCTTTACACCAATCTCCAATTGGACTTGATCTTGTAGAAGACTTCTTCGCATGCACGGATCCTAGTACGTGACTAACTCCAAGCAACTGAATGATTGTTGTTGTCAGAAAAGTTCTTCACTTCAAAGCACGTTAAAGATTTGGAAACACTTGGTTATAAAACCCTAAGACGCACAAAACGCAGTAGCTTCTCACAAAGTGTGTGTGAGTTCTCTAATTGAATCTTTGTGTCTTTTATGGCTTTAAAATAAGCATTTTATATGGTCTAGGGTTGTAGAGGACGAAACCCTAGCAATCCAAGTTATCATGGACCAAAATTCAGATATAAGAATTCTGAAATCGTAGATCTCAATAGATTAAACTTGTGTCGAGCTTCTTCTTTAAATCTCGATAGATACTAGTGTCAAGAATTATTGAAACTGTATTTCTTCACTTGTTTCTTGGATCAATCTTCATGTCTTTAATGATAACACTTAGGATGTAAACTTTACATACTTCTTGATACATTAAATCCAACTTAGATCTACCCAATTACAAGTAAAGTGTGTTTTGTAAAAGGCCAATATATAGAAAATATGAATCTAACATAAATCATGCTTTAAATGAAAGTGTACGGGTTTCTAAAGCAATCTTTTTTTTAATTAAACTTAAATAAGTTTTTTTAATTCTAGGGTTTGTTCTTTGTTCTTACCTTTCAATTTTTGGGAGCCAGTCTAACTTTTTTTTTTTTTTTTCCTTCTACTACTTAATCTACTTTGATTAATCGCCCACCAAGACTTGATGCAAAGAAAGAGGATAAGGGCATTTGCCCACTGTTCAAAGAATCACCTATAACAAGGTTCTCTATATTTTTTTCTTTTCAACTTTTTGTTCCATTTTTCTTTGTTTGGCGACTTTGGTCTACTCCCCCACGATCCCTTGAATTCACAAAATTTTTGTAATTTTAAGATTGTGTTTATCTTACTATCCAAATGTTTTTTTTAATTTAAAAAAAAAAAAAAAAACTACTTATCTTGGATCCTTAAATTCTTAACATTATAAGATCATCGAGCTTAATTAAGTAGAGATATTTATAGGTTATGTTTGGTTCGATGGAAAATATTTTCTGACTTTGAAATATTTTCAAGTGAAAATAGTTTTCGGAAAATAAAATATTTTCAAGTGTTTTGTTGCATTCCATAAAATACTCCAAAAATTATTGTTAAGTGTTTAGTTGCGGGTTGGGTATGTCTTGATTTGGTTTCGATCATGGTTTTGTTTTTGTTTTTTCATGTTTGGTTGCTAAGAAAATGAAAGAAAAGAAAAGCCAAATATGCTCTTTTGGGAAGAACCCAAAGAACAAGAAGAACATGATTGTTCATGTTCTTGGGAACAACATGAATGCTCTTTTGAAAATATAATAAAAAGCAATAATAATAATAATAATTTAATTTATTTAGATAGAAGGTTTTTTTTTTTTTTTTTTATAAATTTTCTGAAATGGTTTTTATTTATTTATTAAAATGTTGATGCAACATTTTTTTAATGCAATTTAATTTTTTTGTTATTATTTTATGAACCATGTTAGTATCTAACATGTCAGCTGTGCACTCCGTTTATCATGTAGACTATTTTTGATAGTGAGATGTTGGTAGGGACTAAATTGAAAATGATTTTCAAAATTTAGGGACCCAAATAGGAGATCAAAAAATGTGGAGACCAAAGTGGAAAATGGCCCAAAATATAGGGACCAAAAAAATATTTCTCCCTATATTTTAAAGAAAAGTTAAAATATTTTTCTTCCAAGTTTATGTTGTTTAACAATTTAATAGTTTTATGGGGTCAATTTTTACCATTGTAATTCAAAATACTAAATGTATTACATCATTTTTTTTTTTTGGTTTAATCCATAATATAAGAAAATTGTAATTTTTAAAAAAATAGTAAAACTTATAAACAGTTGATTGGAAACTAAAGCTGATTTTTTTCCCCCCATAAACAAAACTTCTAAAAGGTTTTAAACATTTGAAACAAATATTTTCTTGATAATATATCCCATGCAGTGTGCAAGTTGATGGGAACATGGGCGGAGCCACGTAGTGGCTTGAAGGGGCCGTGGCCCCTGGAAAAAAAAAAATTTCCATTAGAGTAGGTAGAAAAAATAATTGGCCCCCCCCCATACCCATTTCTCAACTATTCTCCCCGGCCCTTGCTTTAGTTTTAGGCCTTTTGTACTCCAAATAAAACAAAAAGTTGGCCCACTTCATTTAAATACTCAAGTCCAAACACTAACAACAAAATTTCACTTTCTCCCCATCTCAAAAAACCCACCCATTGACCCATGGAATCCCTTATTCCCTTTACTTCTCATTTTTTTGTTTTGTCTTCTTTGATACACTTTTACTTGCACTGGTACCGCTGCCTACCAACCCCCAAAACTCTAGTCCGTTGTTCTGTCCTCACAGTCCCCAAAAAAAAAAAAAAAAAAAAAAAAAAAATTTCTGACCAGTTTTTTCTTTCTTCTTCAGCTTTAGTTTTGGAACTTGGTGATTGGCTGACTGCCTGGTGAGTTTTCTTCTCTTTCTTAAGCATTAGACATTCATCTCTTTTTACTGTCTTTTTTTTATTTTCTCAACTATCTACACCTAAATATTCACATGCTCTTTATATTTTCATAGATTTTTAGAGAAATACATGATTGAAGGCATGGGGAGATTGTTTGTGATGAGTCTTGAAGGGAAGATCTAAATTTGGAGGCAAAGGCAGTAGGCATTGCCACACGAGTGACCCATCTTTGCACTTTGTGAAGACAAAATTTCTAAGGTAAAATTGTTTTGATTTATTACCTATTTTTTATTAGTTAGATATCATGTGGCTGTGGATGTGACTGTGAGTGTTATTAAATTGTTTGGTTTATGTTGTGTACCAATACTTGTGTGTTTAATTTTTGTTTTTATTTGAGGGGTTATTATTAATTAAAGACGTATTAAAAATGGGTTGACTGTTTAAATTATTGTGGAAATTTTGTTTTTTCTTGAGTATGAATAACATCCATATAACTAAGTAAAAATTTCTAATTAAAATTTTATTTTTTAAAGTTCTTTTCAGGTTAATTTTTGAGTCATATTCTTAAAGCTAAAAGAATTATGAGCAAACGAAAAACAATTAATGCATTCTTTAAGAAAAAAGATGTTAGTAATTCAGAAATTATGACACCTGTGGCTGTAGAAACAAATGTTGATACTTCAATGCCTGATGAATACCCCTCCAAATGTTCAAGAATTCAATCTGAAGAGATAGATCGTGATCCAGGATCACGTAAACAAATATGTGAATTCCCTATCAACAAACAAGATGAAATCCAACGAGCTTATCTCAAAGAAAGTCCGTATCAACCTAAAAATGTAGACTATCCATACAACAATGATACTCATCGTCATCGATTTCAACCTTCATGGTTTGAATCACATAAGGATTGGTTGGAATACTCACCTTCAATGGATGCGATATATTGTCTACCTTGCTACCTTTTTAGTAAGAAACCAATAGGTCGTCCGGATCAGATGCATTCATTTCAACAAGTTTTAATAATTGGAAAAAGGTGAAAGATGGAATGAATTGTCCTTTATTTTGAGGTTTGTTGATAAAGATGGTTTCATTAAAGAGCGTTTCTTTCATGTTGTGCATGTTAGAGATACTACTGCGTTGACCCTAAAGAAGGAGATATGTGCTGTCCTTTCTCGTTACAACCTTCACATTAAGAATATTCGAGGTCAAGGGTATGATGGAGCTAGTAATATGCGTGGTAAATGGAATGGATTACAAGATCTATTTCTTAAAGAATGTCCATATGCTTATTATGTACATTGCATGGCTCATAGGTTGCAATTGGCTTTAGTTACAACATCTAGAGAAGTAAAAGTTGTTCATCAATTCTTTGATCATTTGACTAATATTATCAATATTGTCGTTGATTCTAGTAAGCGTAATGATGAATTGCAATATGCTCAAGGGGAACAAATTGAGAATATGATTGCTTCTAATGAAATTGAGACTAGAAGAGGAGCAAACCAAGTTGGTACTTTGCAACGGGCTCGAGATACACGTTGGGGATCTCATTTTCAATCTATTTGTAGTTTGATAAAAATGTTTGATGCAACTTGCAAAGTTATCAATACTATCTCTAAGGAAGGGGCTAATTATAAGCAACGTGGTGATGCTGAGGGAGCTTATCAGGTATTAACATCATTTGAATTTGTTTTAGTTTTGCATATGATGAAAGAGATTATGGGAATTACTAATATTCTTTGCCAAGCTTTGCAACAACATTCTCAAGATCTTTTAAATGCCATGCATTTAGTTTCAACTACAAAATCACTTATTCAAAAATTGAGAGATGATGGATGGGAGCCTTTACTTGCTAGTGTTACATCATTTTGTGGACAACATGAAATTGATATTCCTGATTTAAATGCTCGTTACACTAAAGCTTGAGGTAGATACCGTCATCAAGATGAAGCTTTGACAACAATAGAACATCATTTAAGAATTGACATATTTACAGTTGCAATAGATTTTCAATTGCAAGAATTGAATAGTAGATTTTGTGAGCTAACAGCAGATCTTCTCACTCTTAGTTCAGCATTAAATCCTAAGGATGCTTTTAGATCATTCAAAATTGGTGATATTTGCAATTTGGCTGAAAATTATTATCCTCAAGATTTCACTGAGTAGGAAATTTGTCTTTTGAAGCATCAATTGCAACATTATGAGCTTGATGTGACAAAGCATCCAAATTTTCAGAATATGGGTACAATATCTGAGCTATGTAGGAGATTAGAAATTTCAGTGAAGTCTAAATTCTATCATTTAATTGATAGACTGATTCTCTTGTGTTGACTCTTCCAGTTTCTATAGCAACTACAGAACGAGCTTTTTTAGTTATGAAACTATTAAAAACAAGACTTCGTAATAGAATAGATGATGAACTTTTGGCAGATAATATAATAGTTTATATAGAAAAGGAAATTGCTGGGAATTTCACCATGGAAATGATTATGGATGAATTCTATTCTATGAAAAATCGTCGTCAGACATGATTTTGATGTGAAATGTTTTTTTTGTGTGGATATTTTTGTATATGTCTATAGTGAACTAGACAGTTTTTGTATGTTCACTAATGTTTAAGATATATCAAAATTGAAATTTCATATTCAATAAACTTATGATTTATGATTTTTATATCAATACTTTGAATCGGTCCCCCCATGTAAAAATTCCTAGCTACAACCTTGTCCCTTTTCTCTTCTCCAAACAGTTTTTGTAAACAACAAAGATGGACAGGCTTATTAGCTTAGAGCCATCAAACATTGTTCCAATTCATATTGAACACGGACAGAAATGCTATGGCGAGATTGCCTTACGCAACGTTATGTACACCATGCCCGTCGTGCGACTTCAACCATTGATCAAGACCCGTTACACAGTAAGGCCACAATCGGGGATTATATCTCCTCTGGCTAGGCTAACCATTGAGATTATTTATCATCTCCCACTAGGCTCCAATCTTCCCCATTCCTTCCCTCACTGCGATGACTCTTTCCTTTTACATAGCGTAGTGGTTCCAGGTGCCACCATTAAGGAGCCATCATCCATGTTTGATGTTGTCCCAAATGATTGGTTCACTACAAAGAAGAAACAAGTTTTTGTAGACAGTGGCATCAAAATCTCGTTCGTTGGCTCCCCAGTTTTGGCTCAACTTGTGGAAGATGGTTATATTGATGAAATTAGAGATGTTCTTAAGAAGAGTGACCCCGAATGGAAAGCAGTAGACTTCATTGACGCGCATGGCCGAACTTTACTTCACTTGGCCATTTCTCAAGGTCGACCTGAACTGGTTCAGTTACTCCTCGAATTTGAGTCGGATGTGAAGGGTCAAAGTTGATCGAGGTCTAGCCCACTTGAAGTAGCGGTGGCCTCTGGAGAAGCCTTGATAGTGGAGCTATTATTGGCATGTCGAGCCAGTACAGAGTGGTTCGAGTCCTCAACTTAGGGCCCTATTCACCTTGCGGCTGGAAGGGGTCACATAGAGGTGTTGAGGCTTCTATTGCAGAGGGGACTAATGTGGACGCACTCACAAAGGATGGGAACACGGCTTTGCGCTTGGCAGTGGAAGAGCAAAGAAGGGATTGTGCAAGGCTATTGTTGGCAAGCGGTGCAACGGCTGATGTTCGTAACAGTGGAGATGGTGACACACCTCTTCATATCGCCGCAAGCTTAGGTGATGAACACATGGTTAGGCTTTTACTACTCAAGGGAGCCAACAAAGATATCAGAAACCGGGTTGGAAAATCTGCTTACGATGTTGCAGCTGAGTTTGGGCATAATCAGTTGTTTGATGCACTCAAACTTGGAGACAGTCTATGTGTTGCTGCATGAAAGGGTGAAGTAAGAACAATACAAAGGCTTCTTCAAAACGGCATGGCCATTAATGGGCGAGATCAACATGGATGGACAGCGCTGCATAGAGCTTCATTCAAAGGAAAACTATATGCAGTGAGAGCTTTAGTGGAGAAAGGTATTGATATTGAAGCTAAAGATGAAGATGGGTACACGGCCTTGCACTGTGCTACGGAGTCAGGACAAGTGGAGGTGACAGAGTTGCTTGTAAAGAAAGGAGCAGATGTGGAAGCAAGAACCAATAAGGGTGTGACTCCGCTGCAAATAGTAGAGTCGCTACACTATGTAGGGATCACAAGGATACTTATTTAAGGAGGTGCCACCAAGGAGAACATGATATTGATTCCAGCACTAGCACCACTTCCTTTTGGAAACAAAACACAAAAGGCTGAGAATGGAGGAAGGCTCAAGAAGAAGAAGCCCACTAGGGCCAGAGGGCTTCAGAGGAGTAGCTTTGATCGATCAGTGCCATTGGTTGTGCTCTAGCTAGCTAGTTAGCTAGTACAACAATATACGAGGCTTTCTTTTTTCCTTCCAAAGTTAGAGCAACCACATCAATCCGTCTAAAAATTTCCGTCTATTTTACACTAAAAACCTACTTTTTCTATTTTACACTACCACATTTCCAAAACACCCACATCAATTAATCTATTTTACACATCTATTCTAATTAAATAATATTATTTATTATTTATTAATACCCATTCTCTCTCATAAACACCCACAACATCAGCTTTCTCATAGTCTCACTTCCTCTATAAAAAAAAAAAAAAAAAAAAAATCAGCTCTCTCTCTTTCCCTCACTCTCTTCCTCACAGCCGCCTCACCTAGCCCGTTGTCGCCGCCAATCCAGCTCGCTGCCGATGCCCTCCGCTGATTCGGCCTCCTTCTCGCTTTCACCCTCCCTCTTTCCTTTGCCCCTCCCTCTTTTCCTCCACCGATGACCCTTTGCCTCCCACCCCTAACCGACGACAGCAATGGAAGATCCGGTGGCAGCAATGGAAGACCATCGGGCGGCAGCAGATCCAGCTCCGTTGGGAATTTCACGTGAGTTTTCCGTTGAGTATGGATTGGGCTGGGTTTTCCGGTGGGGTTGGACTATTTTTAGGTTGGGTTTACTAGTGAGTTTTGATTGATTTTGAGTTAGTTTTCAGTGGGTTTGTCTTGATTTTGAGTTAGATTTTCTAATTGCTTTTCCATTGATTTTGGGTTAATTTTCTGTTGATTTTGGGTTAATTTTCTATGCTAGGTTGCGGTGTTTGGTGGTGGCGCTGGGTGGTTATTCTGGCACGCTAGGTTGTTGTAAATGTTGGGGAAGAGAAGGAGTTTGACAGAGGGGAGAGAAAAAAGAATTCAAAAATCGTTTACACGGTGAACAGTAACCGTGTATATATGCACGGTTACTGTTCATTTGCAAGACCATCATGTATATTTAGACATTTTTACAAAGATTGATGTGGAAGGTTTTTGGGATAAAATGTGTAAATTGAAGCACTTTTTGTATTTTAGAAGAGTATCCATGAGCTGGTGTGGATGCTCTTAGAGCTCAAAATAGGTATTTGCTTTTTGGCTAAATTTGGGGAAGTTATAGACTCATTTCCATATGTTCATTATAAAGCCGAAACGCATATATTGTTGTCCCTAAAATGCATATATAATAGTGAATGAAGTTCGACGTATATTGGTACATGTTTTGATTTGTATAATGTTAGTGAAGGGATCTGTTGGTAGCCTTTTAGATGATCACCTATGGTGTGAAGCAAATCATACTCATTATTCTAGTTTTATTATCAATATAAATATAATATTAAAAAATAGCTTGTATTACCTCATTGCTTTCATATTAATGGTATTGTATTTTTTCTGTTTAGTGTTCTAAAATGAGTACAAATCTTCTATCCAATTTTTTCTACACCACTCTATACTCTACCAATAAAAAACGGTCACATGTCCAGTGATGTCCACCTATTTAATTGACTCCTACCATGATGCTTTTCCTAATTTCAGTTATCTAAAATAAATAAAAATAATGAAAATCCAGTCCATCCCCACCACTACCACCATCAGCGCCGGTGCCATCAATGTCACTGGTCATGGCCAACCACTATTGCTTGGTCTGCACCACCGCCTCACTATTTTCAAATCCAAGCCAACCACCAACTCACTGTTCTTCAAATCCACCAACCACCATCACACTATATGAACAACCAATATAACCCACATATTATTTTGTTCAGCCAGAAACAAAACTTGAACAAAGGCCTTATCTTTATTGTGTAACTAAAGGGAAACTGAGCTGAAGGGAAAAAGTAATTAAAAAGAAAGTTGTTGTAGGTCCGTATCTTTATTGATGAGAAAAAGGGCTTTGTGGGTGATGCACAAATTGGAGTTTGTAGCTACTGTAAATCTGTGTTATGGGTTTCGTTTTCTTTGATTTGGATGATTCTTTTATAGCACATGCACTTTTATTGGATTTTATTTTTGGGTGGTAGTGTGACGGTGGTTTGGATTTGAAAATAGTGAGGCGGTGGTGCAAACTAGGCAACGGTGGTTGGCCATGATTGGCGACATTGATGGCGTCGGCACTGGTGGTGGTAGTGGTGGGGATGAACTGGCTAGAAGTTAATTAAATAGGTAGAGATGTGGTAGTTTTTTATTGGCGGAGTAGAGTGGTGTAGGAAAAATAGGACAAAAGATTTGGACTCCAACTAACTTGATTAAAATTATAAAATTAAAAAAGAAAAAAAAAAAAGGAGATATTCTACATCAAACAATTAGTCTTCCAGAAGAAAATATTTTAATTTCAAACAACGACTACCTCATAACCTATTGCCAATTTGCCATAGAGCATACCTACAAACAAACAAGCATATTTTTTCAAAATCTCCCCATACAATAAGTTTTAAAGATTGATGTCGTGGAAGTTACAAGAAAACAAACATGTTACTTTCTGAATGGAAGAAGAAACTAAACACATTTGCTTCTGAATGAAAACCTTGAATCCATGAGGGTTCTCTTAAATCTACAAGGTAATAGGGTTCTGGAATCCACTAAAGAGAAATAATAAACAAAATTTGTAATTTTATAAATCTGAAAACTGAACTGCCTTGGAAGTTACAATATGTTTAAATAGTAAAAAAAAAAAACCAAAGGCAGCTAGGAAATCATCTAGAAAACCTAATTTGCGCTAATCACGTAATTAGGTGGCAAAATAGTAATTTTTACCAAAATAGAAATATTGAAATAATTGCAGAAATTGAAAATATTGTCTCTAAGAGACGTCCCAAAACAAACATGACCTTATTCTGACTTTTAAATTAAAAGTTATTAAGGAAAAACAAATATTATTAAAATTAAATAGCAAAAACACTGTTTTCGAGACCTTAGAGCATTAGTATCCACTATCTTCAAATTATTCTATTTTACCATCTCAAAAGTTACTTTATTTATTATACCATACTATTTTACAATATACTCAACATCCCAACTTTTATTTTAAAATACAACATATTAAAATAATATAAATTATACAATAAAATAATAAAAAATTATCTATCTCTCTTCTCTCTCTAATTTCTATCACCGCCTCTCTGCCACTCTCTTAACAACCAAACAACTTAGTCACCACCACACAACCACCATGCTCACTGGTCACCATAATCCCATCGGAGCCAAAAACCCAAAGTAAAAAAAAAAAAAAAAACCTAGCAAATACCCACCATAAACCCAGCAAACCCATTAAAAAAACAAACAAACAACCCAGTTACCACCACACCACTACTGCCCACCAAAATCCCACCAAAACCAAAAACTCAAATTAAAAAAAAAAAAAAAAAAAAAAAAAAAAAAAAAAAAAACTAGCAAATACTCACCAAAAACCTAGCCACAAACCCATAGCACAAACAAACCAAAAACTCGGTCACCACCACGCCACCACCAGATTTATGCTTTTATCATTTTGCCATTAACAACACAACCCCCATTGCCATTGTAGCAAAGAAGCAATCAACAACACAACCACCACCCATACCCAAATTAACTCAACACAACCACCCAACCACCACCATCAAGCCACTACCACTGATCACTAAACCCATCTCCAAACTAGAAAAAACCCTTCAAACATTCATATTCACACCACCACCACCACCGATTAGCAAACCCAGCACTATCGTCGATCAACAAACCCACCACCACCGTCGATTAGCAACCCACTACCCATGACCAAAAACAACCTATAACTAACAACAGCCCATGACCAAAACTGACCCATGACAGCAAACCCACAACCAAAACCGACCTATAGCGGCATATCTATGACCAAAACCCATCCACGGTGGCAAACCCATGAATAAAACCCACCCACGGCAGTAGAACCATGACCAAAACCAACCCACAGCAGCAAACCCATGACCAAAAAAGACCTAAGATAGCAAAACCCAGCCATTGAAGTTCGAAGGAAGCGGATTTTGTTGAAATTTTTGAGGACTTGGGTCAAGGAATGGTGAGTGACTCCGGCCTGGCTTGGTGATGGTGGGTCCAGCCATGGTGGCTTTGAAGAGATGAGAAAGCAAAACAAGAGAGAGACGGAATGAAAGAGAGTGGAGATAAAAGTCTGAAGAGAGAGAGAAAAAAAAAAGATATTTGGGAATAAAATATAATTTTTATGTTTAGAAGGGTGCTACAGTACCTTCATAAATTTATGATGATACGGTAGCACAATTGTAAAAATTTTTGAGATTGGAAGACCGGGTAATGGGTTGCTTTTGTGCCTTAATGCTAAAATATACTAACATATGACATATGGAAGACTTGGTGCTAATGTTCTTAACGAAGGAATTTGCCTAAATTTGGGTGATCCTTAAGATATCTTGAGTCTTGATTAGAATGCCGTTTTCCTTCAACCTGCCAAATTTCATGCAATTCCGACATCATTGCCCCCGATGGCCTCTACTAGCGCCCCCTTGATCTTGCACTGAGACTTCCAACGCTTTTATTGCTCTAGGAAGGCATATGCTATCTGTTCTGCATTAAAGACATAACTTTTCTAATAATTTTTTTCAAAATTAATTAGATGACAAGTTGTCAATAGTATTAATATACAATAAAATAGTGCCAGTGATGGATAATTAAATATGAGAATCAATAAAAACTCATCAACTTAGTAATTATGAAAAATTATGTGAAAATTTTATGTATATGTTTGGATTCAGCATTTGCATCTGCGCATTTCCTCTTTTTTTTGATGCATGCGTTTAGGAGACATAGAGCACTGTTCAGTAGGTCTCGTGCACTGTTCACGGGACCCACAAGTACTTTATTCAGAAAAAAACATTAAAAATGGGTTTCACGACATTATTCACACATTTAAAAATTATTTTGTTATAGTATTTTCAGTTTTCAGTTTTTAGCAAAATAAGCTGTATCCAAACGAACCCATATGGTGATTAGTGATAAGTGATGAGTATAGTACTCATAGGGTTATAACATTGAGTCCAAATCTTCTGTACTACTTTTTGTGTACCACTCTATGTTCCACTAATTACTACTTGCCATGTGTTCATTTTACTTTCCTTAAAGAATTACTGAAGTTTAAAATGGAAAATAATCATACACGTGGTAAGTAGTGATTGGTGGAATATAGAGTGGTATACAAAAAGTGGTATAGAAGATTTGGGTGATGAGTATAGTACTAGCGTGGCACCTTGTTTGATCCAGATGGCAGCTTAATCAATTAAAATCAATGACATGTTTGCACGACCTCAATTGAGAAGTAACGTAGCTTCTCAAAAGTAACGATCCAAAGAAGGCCTCTAGGGGAGCATTCAACCATAATCAGGGATCAAGAATCCAAGAACTATATCACTAAATTTCATTGGACGAGTTAGATTTCTTAACATAATTCAAGTTTCAAACCCCTAATGAAAATTAAGGAGAAAATCACTCTTGTGAAGAGCATAAATAAGATGCAGTCGACAAGGAAAATGTGTGAGAATAACACATCCCATGAATTTATATTAATTTCCATAGAATAAACTCCTTACACGACCTCTAGCTTAGGTATTGGATAATTCTTAGATGGCAACCCCCCTGTGATTCACTTGGTATTTTTAATTCGGAAATGTTAAGGTGCAAAAAAGATTTAAAAAATGGTTAGAAAAAAGTCAAAAAACCACCAAGCGAAACTTATAAAGCTAAAAAAAAAATGAGATAAAGCTGTAAAATAGACAAAATTTGTCAGAAAAATTTCAAAATGTTGTTAAAGGATATTTTGTAGTGTTGGGAATATTACACAAAGTAATAATGGAAGTACAAGATTAATATAAAAGACAAATAGAAAATAGATAATTTAGAAACACTATATCGTTTTCCTTAGACAATATTTGCCCCCCCACACTTTTGTTGCTAAAGAGTTATCGCAAATTTGTTCCCAGGGTATAACCAAGATGTTGGGTTCTATAAATAGCAATTCTAGAGAATGACTACGGGATTTCTTATGTTTCTTGTGTTATTTTTCAAGTGAACATAAGCTTCTATTTATACCCATAGGGTTATGTTTCATGAAAAGGCACGTATGGAGAGTTAGTCATTTTTCAAGTAAACATAAGCCTCTATTAATGAAAATGCACGTACGTTTCATGAAAAGACACGTATAGAGGGTTAGTTA